>VZSV01000130.1:2137868-2184965 GCA_013398735.1 Nothocercus julius
TTAAACATTAACAGCCAGAAGCCTGCACCAAACAGTGCTGCTGGATAAAACCTCCCTTGACTGTAAATACGGGACTTATTTCCAGCTCACACAGTCGTTTCAGAAGGCTGCACAGCTGCTGCATCCCAGGGAGCTCCCTGGGCACCCGGTGCTCTGCGTCCTGGGGGCTGCACTTTGCTGGAGAACAGGAGGACGGTTGGCAGGAACGTGGTGCTCAACGGGAGAGGAGCTGACAGAGTCTGGGCAACACCGCCACTGCGCCGCTCAACACCGAGAAGTTACTGTAGTTGCAGATGGCTGAATTATCTTTCATCCTACCTTTATAGAAATACTAAAATTTACATAGCGACACTATTTGATACATTTCACTACTGTTACAACATCAGAGAGCTTAACTAATGATTTTATCTTTGTTTTCCTAAGTCAGGACAGCATAACGAATCGGAACTAAACTAGTGCTGTTGCCTAGCTATTGCATTATAATAAACAAAACACAATAGTGACCAAGATATTATTTAAAAATTTACATGTCCTAGTTGAAATTACGGACACAACTACATTTTCCTTTAAAAAGTCTCTCTGTGAAGGGAGATGCACAACCGTCTTTTCAGCTTGCTGTTTTTACACCAAGACTTGCCATGTAAATGACAGCTGATGTCCAGCCTCCAGGTAGCTGGATTGCAGTAAATCATTAGGGCGACTACTGCAAGCACGGTCAGCATCATTTGCAATTTATTACAGCATTATACACCTACAAGTCACACTGAAACCGTTCCATCCACTGAAAACAGTATTTTGGCTTCTTGATTTGCCAGCAAAAACAGGTGAATATTATGAATGCCTAATTGTATGAAAACACATTCAAGCATTCCAATTATCCGCACTTAAACACCAAACGAGAAAACATCCGAACTACTAAAAAAAATGTCACTGTAAGATTAATATATCACACCCACACGTGTGACACACACCTATATAAGCAGCCTAGCACCGTTTCATCAGCCAAAGCATTTGCATGTCAGACCCTGCTCGGGCACACCAAATGTAATGCCTGATGAGAGCTGACAGCCCCGGGATTAACAAGGAGAGAGACAAGTAATTCCACCATAGATTTTACCTGCCACTGACACAGGTAGACACGTTTAATGAATTATTCCGGAGCGATGAGAAGAGTGACAGAGTCCTCCACCTGCCGTACAGCAGCGCAGGCACCGTTTGATGCCACTTGTCACCTGTTAGCATCCTGGATAAATCCTAGACGGGATTGCTGCATTACTCTCCTAGAAACAGGAATTAGTTTTAAGCAGGTGAAATGCAAACCGACTTCACAGTCCCTCATGGTAGGATTTTGACACTGAATATGGATATAAGCCCATTTCCTAACGACGCTTTGCACGACACCACCGCGCTTCTTTCGGAAGACAAGGGAGAAGGGATTTCGTGACTTGTTCGGGAACATGTAACAACCCCCCGACAAGGAGCCCCAGCACTCGGACTTGTCGCTATCCTGTTTTCCTTGAGGGATCACCCTTTCATTCCCTTGGCTACCTGTGGACCTTAATGAATATTCATTTTGTGATTCACAGGACTACAGGAGGTTTCAGTTTGCCTCTGGATCAGAGATAAAATTTCTGAATAGAGCTTTGTAGCTTGGAGTGTTTAGTTTTCCTGGAACATCACTACTGAGCTAGCTCCCCACATCCTAGGACATCAATTCCAGACAGCCTGCCAAAGATCAGATGAGATCCAAAGGGCTACATTCATTAGCTGCCAAAAACAAGCTGGGGGGAAGGGATGGAAAACTGCCTGCATCTGTGACACTGGAAGAAGAAATACAATGCAGTTAAATATGAAAATACAAGCAAATATTTATTTTAGTTAGAAAAATAAATAAAATAAATGAGTGTAGCCAACTAAATTTTATTTTCAAAATACAAATAAACTCACAGAATTTTGAACAAAGTCTTATATCAGCACTAAAGAACTACTCTCACTTTGTATTTAGGTGGCACTTTCATTTGCTTATGTTTGCACTGCATTTCTATAGTGCTCTGCTCTCCCAGCAAGAATGAGAACTGCTTTTTTTGGTCGTGCTATTGCAGTGCCTGAATATTGGGTATTGTCTACAGATTGAGCTTTATTTTAAAGTAGCTGGTTTTGTACAAACAGCTCAATCAATGTAACACAAGGGTTAATCATCATATTCATGCGCTTGATTTCCTGTAATTGCTGAAAAACAGGGACTTGGAAACAAGACCCCTTTCAGTTGCGTGTTTTTGCAGCCTCCTGAGATACTTGGGTCTTGAAAGGAGTAGAAAACATTTTATTTTCACTAGACTAGTAGACACCACCTAAGTATCTTTAATTAAGTATGAGCAGATCTTGGACATAAACCTGTTTCCTGGCCTAGGTCTTACTTACATTTATAGTCCACGTTCCAAACACAACCCTCCCTTTTCCATAGGTGCTCTCTTTTCCAGCTTCCCTCTCCAGAGAGGCATTAGGTTATTGTGCACATGGGTACGTTGCTCACCCAGCAGCTTGTTCAGTCCATGCCACCACCTCAACACCAACCCCAGTGGCTGTACATTAAAGCAACATACATTAAAACCTTTATCTGCCTGAATTATTACAAAATTGTTTTCCATTGTATTTTGTAGGGTCAATCTGAAACACACAACCTAATCAATAACAAAATCCCTGGAACTGGAAGTAAAGGAAGCAATATTGCAGATAATTGCTGTTGCTAACACACTGTTGACTAATGTAATTTTATCTTGTTGAAATAATGTTTGTGATCTTAAATACACACAGAAACTCTGAGGCTGTGATTTATTTCTTATACACAGTCCCGAGACCATATCTGCAGTTTAAATATTTCTCTTCTACAAAGTTATTCTAACTTTATATAAACCTTTCAAAAGAGGTTTCAAAAGCCATTTGTTATAGTGGGAGAGATGTAGAAGAACACAGAAGCTTTATTTGAAACTGTTACTTAATAAAAGAAGGTTTAGCCCAAAGAATATGTCCATCGGTACATCAGAGAGTAAATAAGCAGGCTAGGTTAAAAGAGGGCATGAAGCACAGACTTCGCTTGCCTAATGGTTTTGGCGCAGGTCAAAAAGCTGTTTAACATGATGTTTGGAAAACAACTGGTGATTATTTTTATTACAAAATAATGTATTAATTTTAACTTGGGTTTACTATGTTTTCCGGTATTCAAACATACAAAAACAGTTACACGAATACTGAAATAGATTATTTCAATAAGCAGGAGAGCACCTTTTCTTTTAAGAGAAATTTCAGGATTGCAAAGACTGTTTAAATACTGTTTGGATGCCAGGGAAGCCAGAGGGAGCAGCCTGGCTGGCAGACAGCGCTGGCGGGCTCTGCGCCCCGCAGCCCCCCGCGCACTCCGTGCCAGCAGCACTGCTCTTCACGGGGCCTGACCCGTCAAGCAACTAGGCACGAAGATGATTTCTCTCCATGCTCAGCATGACCCGACACGCCAATCTTGGAGCGTATTTCAAAGGAAAGGCCACGCAGCCGAACGGCTGCCCGGCAGCCCTGCACAGCGGCACCATGTCCTCCCGCCCGCACACCTAGTTCTATCACTTTGGTATATTAGCTCCATAAATTTCCTTGCTTTAAGAGAGGATGTAATAGGGAGCCTTGCTAACCACAAAAGTCCACATAATTAAGATCTAGCTTCCTATTTTACAAATCATTTTGACAATCCTTAATAGCTACTTAGCAGAATAACAGCATAAATACTACTTTTATAAATAGGAATGATCTATTTAACACCTTTTCCTTTATTAAATCATTTAATATAATTACAGAGGAAATAAAATTTCCCTAATTTGAAGTCATACGTGCAACCTGCACTCTGGAAAACTTTGTCTGACTGGGCCTACGAAAGAGGTCTGAGGCCTGGATCTGTCCTGCCGAGCTACGGGTTTGACTCCGCTGCGAGACGTCAGCTACGGAGCCCCAGGTGCCACCGGCCACTTCTGGCCCCAAAAGCAGATTAATCAAGTCCCGTCGCAGCCACCCATTGCACGTTCCTGCCAACACTCGCCCGGCTCTGCTCATCCTCATGTGCGTCACCGCGCGGCGACTCCGGCACCGCGGCTACCGACCCGCGGGCACCGCGGCCACGCCGGCAGCCCCGCAGCGGGAGCTGCCCCGCGGCTCGGCTGCTGCCACCGCTCGTTTAGCACCTTGGTGAACATCCTCCTTTACAAGGCTGCCTATTTGCTCGAGGCCCGAGGGCAATTTAGCTTTAGACATTACTAAGGGGAAAAAATAAATAAATAAATAAAGCCTACGTGCTGAGCAGCAACCTCTCCACCTTTAGAGCTGTAGGCCAACTGAACTAAGAGAACTATGATTTTTTGCTTGTAGGAATTTCACCTACTTGAAATAGCTAGGAAAGAAGGCAAGTCTCAGAGGGACAAAACCCCAGCCTTCTGTATTATAAAGATACTCCAGAGACAGTGCTTAAAATATCTCTATATATTTACACACATATATAGACATGTACTCCTCAGGTGTCTTATATAAAGGCTGCAAAATAATTCAGTCTTCCTGAAAAACAACTCAATCTTCTAAGCCCAGATGGTATTTTCAGTAGATAAAAATATGGTGAATATGTGCTTATTTGTTTGATATTCATTGCTCTCTTCTGTAATGTCCTTGCTCTGAGAAAATTGAAACTTGTATTAATTAAGGAAAGTTCATTAGTTCAACCGATTCATTAACCTTTCTTGGAAAATGTACACTAAGGACCAAATTAATCAGCATTCTGAAATCAAGTCACAATCTATATCCCTGTGTATTAATTTTAAAAATATTTTTCAATAAGGATATGAATAAAAATAGGATATATCATTCTGGGAATACTTTTTTCTTACTATAATTCCCTAATGGTCAGTTCTCATATGAAAATACATTCGTTACCTTATCTAAACAAAAGAACAATATAATAAACTATCTAGGATTTCAGATCTCCTTTTATATGTTATTAATTTGGAAGTATTAGGCTGTGCCCTCTTCCAACTCCAGCAACATCCACTGCAGAATTCATCCTGCCATCAAATTAGCCTAAACCCCACTTAAAAATCCTCTCCTGATCTCTCTCAATCATTTTCAGCCCCACAAGTTCCTTGATTGTAGGCACCTTTTTTTAACTATAACGTCTTTCGTAAACAACTTGCATTTTATTTGGAAGAGCACATCTGAGGCTGTGATCAATTCAGGTGCATTTGGAACTGATTCTTTTCAGCTACGCATAGCTCTATTAAGGCTCTAACGCGTAGAACCGATAGGACTGCCTGCTATTAAAACTGCCTAACACCTTCAAGGTTATCTTAATTTGTGTTTATTCATAAAAACTTCACCAAAAGTTCATAGCTCTGTTTGACCTTTTACGGCCATCTAGTTCATCACTGGAAAAAAAAAGTGAAAAGTAGCTTATTTTGACTGTATTAAAATCACGTAGCGACATCCAATTTCTGGTGTTCTATCCGTTCCACGGTTTTGACTGGGAGAGGGAGCTTGTGACGAGCCACTTGTCCTGCGTGTGAAAGGCTGCCGGTATCATAAAGGCCCCGCTCTTCCTGCTTTCCGCAGGATTTGGTGAAAGCCATCCAACCCTTCACAGTCCCGGGCACCAAGGGGATAGCGGGGTGAAGCTACAATTCTCAAGCCATGGTACAGTGAAAGGCAGCACGATGTCTCCAAACGGTCCAGAGCTGCTCACGAGCTCTGGGGTGACCAACAATTCGGCTGGAGGGACCATTCAAAACCAATCTAGAAAGTTACAAACACAGGTCTGCAGTAAAAAAACCAAAGCCCCCACCAGCACTAAGGTCACATTTAATGAGATTTCATCTTGACTGGGAATGGAAAGAACTTTCAAACTGTGAATAACTTCCTTTAAAAAACAAGCAGCTTTTAAGTGTGATATATAAAACAACACTCTCCATACACAGAAAATAAAGTTCTAAGATATCCATTTTAAATTAAATCCTTATTAAATGTGACAAGATATATGCCACATAGACTTAAACATTCCTTCAGTCCCAGAGTCATAAGCCCTAAGGCTCCGCAGCTTCAGTGGTTTGAAAAGACCTTTCTTCATCTCCATTACTGAATGATTTGTAACCAAATAACTATTAACACCTAACCTAAAAGCCTATAAAGAACAGATATGGAAGAAAATATCTTCTCTGACATTCAGATACTGCAATATTGGATAATAATATATGTCATCATGACTTCTAAATATGAATTAAATTATACAACAAAACCTCAAGGAAGGAAGCCTTGTGTAACACAACACTATACACACTGGCATTACACTGAGCCCCTATTCCAAAAGGGTTTGGTAATAAAGAGGATTATGGTCAACAAAGACAATGAAAAAAAAAAGATAAAAAGATAAATGTTTCACATCATATTTTTACACATTTTACTTTACTCAAAGAGGGATATCAAAGAACGGTGTTCCAAAATAACACTAAAACAATCTGTGGAGGGATACAGTATTTCGACCAACACGAATTAGTGGGCGCAGGGAAATATCTGACTTTCAGATAGTCATTATCCATCTCCTCAGCCTGTCGGATTTTTAATCCTCTCAACTATACTGGTTACTCTTAATAGCTCTCATAACTTGGACTTGCTTTGGATAACAACAGCACTGACTGTTACTGTCACTTTTCCACCAAATGGTGGAATGTCACTTTTCCACCAAATTAGTTTCAGTATCCCTCTCATTACTTTACATTAGTAATTTTTGGTGCTGTTTACCTGAGAATTAACACCAACATAATTCCTCTTATCACTGTGTATTACATTTTAATACAAGAATACTGCCAGCAGCATGTAGTTGCCAAACAGCAGGAAATATATTTTTGGTGTGAGAACAAAGTCAGATCTTACAAGATGGGGATCAAAACTCTATTATTTTTTAAGATATTTGTTTCACAGACATCAATGTGTTTGCATCAAACAAAAAGATCATGGGGAGAAAAAAAAAAAAAAGATTTCTCATCTTTGCTAATATTTAATTTTCTATTTCAAGTGTGCTCCTCTAACTTTAGACCCAGTTTCAGAAGAAAAACTGCTACTTGTTTCTGATCACCCAAGAAATCATAACTGCCTGCAGCACAAGAAATAACTGACAGCTAATCATATTCTTTTTTACTATTGACAGGTGGACACCTAAGTGGTTGATAGTGGTGTACTACAATTTTGGTTTTGTTTCTTTTTAAAAGCAATTTATAAATGTCTCTGAAATGGCAGTATCATGCCTTAATCATCCTGTTAGCGCAAGACCAGGGCATTCAGAGCTGAACTTCCACATTTTCTGTGGCTTTCTCCATCGTGTGGAAGGCCAACTGCCCCTGCAATATATTGAAAAAACAAACAAACAAAAAAAACCCTGCAAAAATAGCTGAAATAGACATTATGATATGACTGCTAGCCATGATCTAATTGAGACCTGATTAAATGTCACTGCACGTGACTCAAAACGCACACGTGATGTGTGCGAGGCACCAGTGACACGATCCGTTTTCAGAACCGTTGCACAAGGAAACACTTGGTGAGCTCTTTAGCCACAACTCATGTTTTCTGAGGGGGCCACATCTTTTGTGCCAGAATCCAAATCCAAACCATGCCAGACCCCTCCTGGACAGCAACGATGTCTGTGGCTGATAACGCAAGCACACGAGACGCGGCCCTGCCCGGCACCTCCTGCCGTGGTCTCACACGCTTCCAAGACCTCCCATTTTCCTCTGGCCGTGCAGCTTCTACTCACCGTACATTTTCCAATGCCGTGACAGCTCTGCCTTTCCACACCGATGCAAAACTCCAAGATGATGACGATAATAGTAGGGGAAGAGGGGAGGAAATTTTGATGAAAAGACCACAATCTTGTCTTTTAAATATCCTCACAGAATAACCAAACTATCTCCTCCAAACTCAGACCATAGGAACGGTTCATACAATATTTAGAAGCTAATATACTTGCAAGAAAGAGTAGCCACTTTGAAATTAATCCGAGCTGTCATCTTCCCATTACTCCATTTACTAACTTTATTTTCCAGGCAATATCACCAAATTGTAACTGTTTGGCAAAAGACCACTACCTGCATTGGTTTTGTTCCCTAATCCCATCCATTCTGTTAACTACCACTAAGTAATTAAAATAATTAGCTATAGTAACGTCACAAATAAAATTCCTCTTTTACTCTTGGCCAAGAAGAAATTTGGTGCTGCACATTTAGATAAATGTGAACAGTAACGGCTCTGCAAGCATGTGAAGAGGAACGATAGCCAAAGCACTGCCATAAAATTCCCTCTATCTTGCAGGCTGGAGCTATAAGGAGCTACGTTAACAGTTATTGTCCCAAATTGGGACATCATTCACCTGCACAGGTGCCACCTGGGTGATCAGTGACTCAGTGGTGAAGGTCAGCATGGGCGACACAGTCTTGCTGCCAACTGCATGGCCGTCTCCTCTCTCCCTCCCTCCGCCAGCCCCTTTTACTTATGGATCTAAAGAGCAATCTGGGCTAACTTCATTCTGTTTTCCTTAGGGAAGTGAAACTCTATTCAGTGTGCTCTCTTGTAATAGAAATATTGGATACCACATCCCCAGAGAATCTTGAAAACTTGCAGTTAAATGGAAAGAATACACTTGACCATATATCTCAGACTGATGGAAAGATACTTCATGCAAGTAATATAAATAAAATATTAATTTTAAGGTAATGGAAAAAGTGTCTTCCTAACTTTTCTTTCAATCTCAATGAACTCAGGAGAAAAATTCCAGTAAGTTTTGAATTTTCACACCAGCAATAAACTGTTCACAAAAAAAAACACTTCTCAGATCCTCAAAGCGATTTAGACACTTCTCTCTGCTAAAATCAATAAATTGGGAAACATAATTCTGAAAATGTGTCTGAAGTATGGATTCTTATCAATTTAAATAATGATTGCATGCAGCCTTACAAAGCTAGATGAAGAACTTAAAGCTTAACTAACACAAATACACTGAGCACATAAAACTATAACAGAGTTCATGTGGATGGCTAGATATACTCATCTCCATGCAAATTTTAATTACGAGTCAACCTTTAGGAATGCTTTGGTGAGGCACATGATTTATCTTAGTGGTGCCGTAGACCTAAAGCTGATTTCATTGAGGTCATGCTCCAAGGCAAAATTGCACCACATAGCAGTAAGCCAGTGTAACAGAGTATTAAATCAACGGTGCCTCGCATTAGCTAATAAATTACCAGTGTGCTATCAGACCATCTGCTCAGAGCGAGGCGGGATGAGTTGCAGTGCTCGTGCTGATTGACATTCCGGTTTGAACAACCAGTTCACCTTCTTGGCTTCACTCGGAACACATATTTGCAACACCGGCCACAGGGCTGGTGGATAAGGGCAAGGTTCATCTTCATCTTCCCATACTAACGTCTCCCGTAATGGAAAAGGCAAGCGCGGTTTAGTTAGACACTGATTAAGTGATTTTATAAAACTGAATTGACAGTTTGATATAATCCAGTTTCTACAATAAAGAACTGAGCCATCACAGAGAGGCCCCTTCTAAACCATTAGTAATACAATTTATTACTATGTTTTGAGGATAACATAACTGTGATCTGATGGACAGGAGCTATACTAGTGGCTTTCGCACTGTGTGGAAGCCACGGAGAAGAAGTGCAATGCTCAGGACTTTCCCAGCGTGTCCCACTCCCACGAGCAGTGTTAGCTGCCTGCCTTGGGTTCGGCTGTACACGCAATCCTGTACTCAAAGCATCAAAGATCATAGTCTACGTTTGGCCACACTTTGGGAGTCTTTTACAGTGCATATTGTGCACTTACATTTTTAATGTAAACTATATATTGTTCTTGTCATAACATCGTACATTTTCAAAATCACTTCTCACCTAGGGATCCCAACGTACTTGGGTATATGTGGGTAAGCTGCAAAACAAAACACCCATTTACTAGTCATTTCTCCAAAATCATGCTCTTCGTTGACCTGCAGCCACCTGCCAAGCTAGGTAAAATGGCAAACAAATTGCTGTTCTCTGGCGGAACAAGCCAACTAAGACGATTTTTAGTGAGAATACGCCTGAAATGTTAATGCCCTAATGTCAAATATCTAATGTAAAGTCCAGTAATACCCCACCTCAATAGCCTTGAATAGTATTTCCATTTCGAAAAGTCCACGGTGGGAATTATGAGGGGGGGAAAAAAAAAAAAGAGTTGAAAGAGCTCAGTCATAATACTTGGTGGTTTAAGAAACTATGGGCTTAGAATAAGTATGGAATAAAATATGTTGGGCTACAATTTGCCTGATTCATCAGAAACAAACAAGTAAGTATGACCCTTCCACATGGAGAGGCTACTGGAAAGATTTGCTCGCTTGGCAATCTGACCTCAGTTACACCACAAAGGACAATCAGCAGAAAAACCCGCGTCCCGGCTCCGAATCCAAAATATCGCATGGGCAGGTAAATCTACAGTAAGGGGCCATTTGAAGCAAAAGCCTCGCAAAGATCAGCTCACAATAACAACTCTGCAGACCTCACGTGCTCCGGAATGTCTGTTCTTGTACGCAGTCTCTAGCGCTGTTCGCTGAGCGAAGTCGACAGAGACACGAGCGAGTTGCTCTCCCAGCCCCGCAGGGGAACGCCCAACGGAGGTGGCCAGAGCATCCCGCGGGCTAACGCTCTGCCGGGCCAGCGTTCGGGCCGTGCGCTTTGGCCCAGGCCCAGATGCTGCTCCCCGCTGTCCGTGCTGACTTAGAGAGCTCCTGCCTCACCTTTGAGAGCCTTTGGGGAGGCCCCGCAGCGCAGACCCCCGCGCGTGGCGCCGAGGCCTCGGCTCCCTCCTCCGTCCGGCCCCAGCGGAAGACCCGGCAACTGAAAGATCTGCGGGCAGAACCGTCCTGCTCTGTCCTCACCCTTCGTCCAGGGCTCGGAGCTCCTTGCTGCCACAGCGTTTACGACCAACTCCATTAAAACGTTCTGTATCAGCACAGTGCTCAGGTTAGCAAGTACAGTAACCGGGAGAAGGGGGACGGGGCTCCCCTCTAACACTGGTATTGCAGGACACATTAAAAACAAACATTAGTGAGATTACAAGATGCTACATTTATAAAACAAAGTCTCCTTTCTTACCTAGTAATTAAAAACATAACAGAAAGAGTTAAAGAAACAAAAAAAAATAAGAAGAAAAAGATACTGAAAAGTCCTTTCTTTTTCAGTATTGAAACAATGCCCTTAACTGCTTAAGGAATAGTAATGAAATAATGAAATGGTTTTGCTCAACGAAGATCTGCAGAGAGCAGCAAGTAAAATCTGGCAGAGGTTGGCAGTAAACTCCAGATTTACAATCCATAACGCACCCGTGTCTTGACATAAGAATTACTTTTATTGAAAGCACTGTATATTCTCCAATGGAGTCGGAAGCCAAGTCGCTCCACAGATGGCAACTATAATGAAAACAAACCCCAGCGACCATAACACAATATCAACATTATGGCTAAATCCCAAGAGAAAAAAAAAAAAAAATCCAAAAGAAACATTCACTGCTAAAATTAATTTAACAAAACACTACATGAAATGCTGAAGAACTGATATCACACAAGGACTCTATGCATATTTGCTAATATATCTTTTGCCAAAGATAAAAACAAAGTAGTGAAAGGTGTGCTTGGTTGTGACGCAGCTCAAGTTCAAGGTGAATTTAAAATCCTAAATGACAAAAAATGTCAACAAAATATACTGACAACAGATCACATATGCTGATGAAATAAGCGAGAGAAGGAGGTTTACAATCTAAAGTTAAGTGCAAGATGAGGGATACAAAAACTCTTCCTAAATCATTATTAAGTTATATAGAAGTTTTGCTGTTCTACCCTTTGACAAGAAAATTTTTAGGGATCTGAAAGATTGACCTAAGTGAGAAAAAAGTCTCCTCATGAGGTGTGTATATACAGATAAAAAGATCACACCCTAATTGTACAACTGCTTATCAGAGTGTTTTTACTAAATATAATTAAAGTAACTCTTTTCAGGAAGGAGGTTTTAAAGTAAATATTCCCCTAGAAAGAGAAATAGAAAACAGTATATACCACCAAGGTTGCTTAAAATATGTAAAATAAATTGGATGTCAAATAAATTGTATATCAGATCTTTTTCTAAGTCAAGATTCCTACGACCAGAAGATACAGTAAATGTGAAGAAAAATGATAAGGGCACGAAAGGATTCTATGCAAAGGTGAATGAATGTCGGTGCAATCTCATTTTCACTGGCGTGGTGACTTTACCCAATCTATGTTTATTTGCTACTGTTCTTATACCGCATATTCGTTTACCCAATGTCAAATAAAACCTGGTATGTTCAACTAATGACAGAAGTGCATGCATCTCTCTCCCTCTTTTTAAAACCAATTTTACTCTTGCTTTTCCTTGACTGCAAAACTTCAGACTGCAGTAGATATTATATTCTGTAGTATATATTGGGTATTAATGAATCACAGCCTTCCACAACCTGGGTGAAATGAGTCATCGTAATGACACCTCTTTGCTACGCTATATTATCCGTCAGCGGGATCCCAAATGGCAATACTTACCATAATACAGCGGCTGTTGCGCTTCTCAGTCCTTACAAGAAAAATACAGAGTTTTATTATTTGTAGTGCTCCTGGAAGAAGACACAAGAAGGCTCTTTCATGACCAAAGAGCACTAGAAATCGGCTGTCCTAAGATGTCCCATCTTTGATGCATACTAATAAAAACATTCATACTAGTATTCACTATAATATCCAGTACTGCTCTCTCAGAAACTTCGCCCTTGAGCTTTTCTGAAGCATGCTGATATGCAATCTCCTTATTTCAAGGTGTAATGGCCTACTTTTTTATACTGTATATATAAAATCTGTGTGAGTATGAAAGAAAGTGGTACTAGGAGTGATACTAGCTATCTTTTTCTTTCATTTTTCATGCTATGCATTCAATAGTGGCAAAATTTATACTGAGGAGAAAGTTTGACTACACAAAGCCAAAATGTGGTAATTCAGTAGCAAGTATAAAGATGTTGGCCATTTTCAATCTCAAAACTAGTCTCTGGAGTTCTCTTCCTGCATTAGAAACTGCTATAAACACTGGACACCAAAACTAAGTATCTTCGGGGAAAAAAAGGATCATACAAGCCTTTTAGGAACTCTCAGCACTCTCAAAATCTACCTGTAATAGTAAGCAGTTTAAAATGTAATTTGTTTTCCGAAAACATTTCTTGTCTGTATCTCTGTTTTCCTGTTTTGTTCCTTTTCATTAGGTCTCTGCTGAAGGCTTGCATTGTTTATAGCATCGTTTACAATGAACGGATCATCACAGAGCAGCACCCTTTCAGGTTAGCACATTCAAATTCCACCCTAGAAGTATGGCTGCGCTTCTCAAAATTCTGTATATAATCATCTCAAGGTGAACATCAATGAATAACAAGAACACAAATGACTTTTTTTTTCAGTTATTGGAGATAAAAAATAAATAAATAAAAAAGCAGTCAATACTAACATTTTCAAAGATTTCCTTACACTATCCCTGACCAGCATAATTCAGCACAGCTCAGGAAGATTTGAGACGTTTACTTCTCTACAAAAATGAGAAGAGAATTATAACAAAAGCAGCTGAGTTTTAAATCTATGACCTTTAAATTATTTCCATTGTTACATATTATGCCTGTATTAAAAGGATAGCAGTTACCTATTCTGTAAGTAATAATAAAGTTATATAACTTAATATAAGCCTTTAACATTAAACCAAGCTCTTCTCGAGTTCCATCTACTTGCTCTTGTAACTGTAGTGTTACTTGCACTCTTATTTTCCTTATGTTGCCAGGAATTATTTTTACAGAAAAAAAATAATGCCCAAGCATTTCTTGGAAGGATGACAACATCCTGCCAGAGCCAAGGAGGTGCCGCATGGGGTGCGATCCAACTCATCCGAACTCTTCCACCACAATCTTCAGAACAGCTCCTTTCTCCACACCGCCAAGTAGAGACTTTTGCACGTGCACATTCTCATTGTACTAGGGTCCAAACACTCACATCACTATCAGGATAATTTAAGGAAGAGGAACATGCTCTTAGGCAGGAAAAGCACCAAGGTCTCAAACCTAACCCAAGAGAACCAGGGATTTCATGAGCCTCATAAACAAGAGCAACTCTTTTTAGCTGCAGTGACCCTAGTCATTGAAGGTACAATTTCTGTTTGTTTGTTCAAAGCACCTAAAGCTTAAAGAGAAGACTTGATACCACTTCTTTAGTGGTACACGCCTGGCCAAGCAATGCAGAAAGCAACACCAGCCGAGCAGAACAGCTCTGATGTGCTTGTGAAGAAGCAAACAGCCAAAGCAAAAAGCTCACTGCCTGGCAGAATTAAACTAGAAACAACAGGAATAGCAAATATCATGAAGGAAAAAAAACACTACTTGCAAACAGCCTCTGAATTGAAAAGAAAGTTAAATTCACTATGTGAATTATTTACAGTTAAATTATCTGCAAAGCTCCATTTAATAATGAAGTATTTGATCATATTGGTTTCCCCTCAGAACATTCCCTATTCCAACTACTCTGACCCACCTCAATCGGATCTGCTTTACTTAATCACCGGGTCAAGATTTTAATTTTTTTTTTTTTTTTTTTTTTTTTTTTTTTTCAAAAACACATTCAGCTCATGAGAATGGTGCAAAGAAGCATTTCCATCCCCTTCAGTCGTACTGTTCACGGGCAACACCTGCCAGTGCATGAAAAGACACTGCACGGGGCCAGGAAGCTCCCTCCTCTCGGAAAGAGGGGGCAGAGTCCAGCTCTAGGGCCAGAACTTGCAGCAAACCCTTCGGAAACGCGGATCCAGGCGCTGCCTCCTGTCTACATGGAAGCAATTGCACGGAATGCCTGGCCTTGTAGACAGTGTATGATTAGCCTGCCTCAAATACTCAACCCACTTGCAAAATTTGGCTTGTTTTTAATCGTCTCCCCAGCTTTTGTACGTTCAGTTCAATAATGATGCTTCGGGATGGGTCTGAGCTGAGTTTCTGCATGCATGGCAAAGACTGCTCATACTCAAGGTGCTATAAGGTCTAAGGGATATTAGTGATATTATCTGATTCCATTAATAATGTAACTTGACCTTGGAATTATTTATAAAAGCATACGCCATTCGTGCCTTAAATATTTCATTTGCAAACCTCTTAATTACTTTATTTGTTTTTAAAAAATTGCTTATAATCTTTTATTACGACAACTTTGCAGAGATTAATAATACACATTCCTGATTAATAAGCATAGCTAGTTGAGAAAAATCAACATATTTTCACATTTCTGACACATTTCAGTTTGCATAAAAGAGTTTAAATACATCTCTACAACATCTATAAAACTCCATGAAATCCCATTTAACGCAGTCCCTCCTCATGTTAAATTATTATTCCAGTTGGCCTTAGTTTCATCATTTCGGTATCTCAAATACAGATACCTGTGGCTTATCTCTACATATGAATTTTAGAAAATTCATTACTTCTCTATGCATGAAGTCTTTATTTTCAGAATAATGTTTGTACATCGGTACCTTCATTTATTCCTGTACTTAGACGAGATTAGAGACAGTCAGTGAACTCTAAAAATTCCTCCCAAATATTTAGACAAAAATGGTTCTCAGCTGGAGGTGTGAAGTGCACAGTGCAAGATACATTTGCCTGTGTTCAGCATAACATACCTTTGCTGTTGATAACGTTATAATCTGCTGTTAGAAACACAAATGCAAATATCACCATCCTGCTACCGTGCAACTCTGGTTGTACAAAATGAGACACATCACTCTTCTGACTTACCATTTGACCACGCATCTGCTAAAATGTTATGGATAGGCCTAGGCTCACTGAGGGACCTGCAAGTGGATATTCTCCCATGCAAATAATGTTACACATACTTTATCCTTAATTTTGATATTTTTTATTTCACCGTGGGGGTGGGGGGAAGGCAGGAACTGGAACACCAAGTCAGCCACAGAGAGACCAAGCTGTAACAAACCATTCCACTTTGAATACACTCCATAAGTCAGGCTAAGTTTATTAAAAGCTTTAAACATTTATAAATCTCCAAGGAAACATGACTTTAATGCATAGCATTTAAAGTCAAATCATTGGTGTAATAAAGAGGCTCCTTCCTATAACCTCCTGGGACCCAAACGTTGGCTCAGATGATGAACTCCTTTATCATACTCACTTTAATTGTAGCACATCTTGAAATGATTAGATCTATTGTTAGAACAGGCCTTGTCAGCAGCTAGGACACAGTGATTAATAGAAATTTCCTCTTAATTCCTTGGGATGTAAAAGTCTAAAGTCACAGTTGAGCCCTGGCCCCCAATTATTAGGTGATTAATGAAACTGTAATTGCCACCTTTTTGTTCACATTCATCACTAGGTTTACTATCAATCACCAGAGGTAAAGCACCGGAGAAAGGAAAATATTGTGCAAGTGCTGGCGGGAGAGGCAGAGAGGGGCCAGGGGACGTTCCCAACGCGGCCGCACGTCCCCCTTGGCGGGACGACGGCCTCGGCTTCGAGGGAAGGTCACGCCAGCCAGCGGGCGCCCGCGCCCCCAGGGACGCGCGTCCCGGTGCCAGGGCTTCCAGGACGGGCACGGATCAGGCCGCGGAGCCAGAAGAAACAGTACCCAGAAATCTTGTCAGATAACGCAATGATAAACCCGAATAACGACATTCCTTAGCTGTAAGATTGTTTTGCTCACCTAAAGCAGACACCATCACATATGATACGTGTGCCTATAGAGAGGCTGTGCCTATAGAGAGGCTGTGCCTATAGAGAGGCTGTGCCTATAGCCCCCGTCTTACCCACGGGACGTGCCCCGGCACAGCTCCCCAGTGCCTTGCCCAAAGGCTGGTTGCCACCAAAGCTTCTGTGCCAGATCCCCAGCAGTTCTGTTCATTGCCACCTTTCTGATTTCTTTTTGGGTCGTGTATTCCAGACTTGATCATTTCCCAGAGACTCAAAGCGTCCACCAGTTCCAACACTTAAGAATGAAGAGAATAATTCTATTGCCTATAAAATATACATTTGAAATAGCTGGAGAACTGCTTTAGCCCCGTAGCAGTAACATAAGGAAAGGTCAGATCCAAGAATTATGTTTCCATCTCGATTGATCAGATTTTACAGAAAGAATATTTAGTTTTTTGATAGATCAAAGTCCTATGCAAGGAAAGGAAAGGAGCAAACGTGACTGAAGAGCAAGACTGAGGCCTCTTTATCTCCTTTGACATGAACAGTCCTTTCAAGATTCACCTTCCGACAGGGACTGGGAGAGAAGGGAGGAGCCCCGGGCACACGCGGAGGTGCCCAGAAGCAGCTGCCCCTGCGGCACCAACCACCACCTACTCTGCACCGACTGACGCCATGGGAAAAGTCTCAGACTTCTCGCTTCCTGGGAGCTTCAAAACCTTCAGCAGATGGGGACAACGCTTGTTAGTATTTGTAATACTGAGTTTTCGTCTCAGAGGGAAAAAAGAAAAATCAAAGACCTTACTAATCTCCGATGCAATTCACCTGAGCATATACTAAGTGTGCTGAATTGTGTAAGAGAGGATGATAAATAACTACAGTGCGTGCCAGAGCACGAATAAAGTGCTGTGGAGCTGTATTGCACTGTTCAATCAGACAGTTGGGGCAGTTAATGCAGGAGCTCGAGGCTGGAACATCAATCCTGTCGGCTGTCCTGGCACCCTGTAACATGCACGCCAAGGATGAAAAGAAAAATACCTTAGAAACTTGCAGGGGAAAGAAAAAAAAAAAAGTAGTATTATTTCAGTCACTTTTCCCCATTTATTTCCTATAAGCCTGCAAGAAATTCAACAACGAAGCCTCACCGTGAAATCAGAGCCTCACAATTTGCTGTTGCAAAGCACCTCTGGTTCTCGAGCTTGATTTGGCTTGAAATTTGGCACCTCAAATTTGGCATCTTTTTGACAGTGGGCTCTAGCTATTTACCATATCTTCCCGCTGCAACAGATTTGACTTTTCATGGTTTCTTAATATGAAAGCCAGGCACTGAATAGGTACTAGAAAGCTACTGACTTCAAGCACAGAAAGTTGCTAAAAGCAGAAAAGTGGCTTTTTTCACCTCCAATTTCCACAAAAGAACAAAATATTCCTTCCTTTTCTCCCAGTCGTGGTTTAATAATTACTTCATAGCAAAGTAATACAGCATCATCTAAATGCTAGGAAAGATTTTAAAGTTATATTCAGGTCCTGACAATTCATTTCTAATGGTGAGATGACAGTTACTGAACTAATATTTAGTCTAATGATGCACCATTTTAAAGAATTTCTTTTCTACTAAAGCTCACAAATTTTCTTGCTCTGGAAAAGATATTGCTAGTGCTTAATGTGCTAATGAGCATATTACTCTTGCAAGAATCTCTGGAAGATTAGTATGCGCTCCTAGCAAATGAACCTCTTTCACATATGTACACAGCACTCCTTATTTCTCTTATATACACACGCACATAGCAATTTTACTCATTTTGCATTGTGAGGAAAATCACACAGATTTGCTTCACAAGAATAGCAGAGCTATTCTGGAGATTTGAGCACAAAGTGTCATTTACTTCTCAACAGAAATTACTCTGCATAGGTTAATCACATATGTAAAAATACGATCATCAAAATACTCTTCTCTGGATTCCTCAGCAAATTGATAATTGTCTGAATCATTAACCGTGTGAAGACTATACGTAAAGTACGTATTACGAGTTATGAGTTGGACAAATTCTTTGCAGTGGCTGGTTCATAGTCCAGTCAATTCAGCCTTGTAACACAGGTCAAGGTAGGTTCACTGGTTAAGTAAAATAAGATAGCTAGCTAGTTGCCTAGAAATAGAAGCAGTTGTAACCACAGAAAGATGTACTTTGAAAGGAGCTCAAATTTAATAATTTCTTGAAGAGATTAGGGGCTTTCTAAAATAATATACCCCATGTTATAAAGGGTCACATTTGTACCAGCTTTAATGGACTCAGGAGGGAAACTACAGTAGTTGTCTTTGATCTATTGCCCTATATTAAACAGGGATGTGCTGAGGCACGGGGAAATGCCCTACTTTATTCCTGCAAAATATGTACGCATATTGTCAGATGGAACGTTCTTTATCCAGGGGCAGTCTATTATACAGGGAGGATGAAAAAAAAAAAAAAAAGGAAACAGGCAAGTATGCCATTCGTCCAAAATTGAACAGAATGGCTAGCTAAATTGCTGAGAAGCAATTTTGACTGAACACTTCTTGCACCAAGTTTTCAGTTCATTTTCTCCAACAAAATGGTCCTCTTTAAGCTGGGTAGCAAGTGAAGAAGGGTGCATAATAAGGAGCTACCTTCAGACCACAGATGTTACCAGGGAAAGTAAAATCTTGTGACAGATATTAAAGCACATGCAGGAGCAGGTGAAGAACAGAAACAGAGCGTGTTTTCGCTCTCCTGCAACTCGCCGTTGTTGGTTTCTCCCTCTGATACCTGTACCCCAGCACCGAGGTGCTGCAGAAGGAGCATCCCAACCTGGACGTTGCATGAGCTCCCCTGAGAATCGAGCAGGAAATGCAACAATTCTGCACAGACCCTGCACTCGTGCAGCTGGCGGCAGCACTCACAGGCATTGCCAGTGCTGCAAAGGGTTAGGGCTTCCTCAAAACTATTCCCTGCAAGCCATGATCACCACAGTGCTCAAGTTTTATTTATTTAGGAGTGTTTAAAAAAAAAAAAAAAAAAAAAAACACTCCAGACACTGACAAAGAAATATGGGTCTGTTCTCAAATTATAAATATGGGATCCTTTTCTTTCTTTTTTTCAGAGCACAAACACGAAGAAAAAAATTCTTTCCTATGGCATATTCTGAAACTGAGTTTTCCCTCTCTTCCTGTACATTGCACTGTAGCAATACAGTCTTTGTTATAAGGCACTTATGCTGCCAGCTAAAGTTGTTGCACATCTGTTAGTCATCAGAGGAACTTGCTAACTTACCATCAACAGAGGCAGCTTGCACTGAACCATTGCATTTCCTATAAGGAAGCAGAGGAAACATTTGGCAGTGGCCAGAGGAGCTGCGGGCAGGAGCGGCAGAACAGCAGCTTCCCCCTGCGCAGCACAAGGGGGTCCCTCGGTAGCAGACGAGACTCCAGGCAGAGCCCCCTCGCACCCCGGTGCCGCGGGTGCCCTGCGCTACTCATTCTGGTATTAGAAACGACCTTTCAGAAATTGAAAAGATTGTAGCTTGTCAGGTGAGACTTGTAATGGTTATCCATTCAGCGAAAGGATTTAACAGGACTGCTTGTAAGGAGGGGGAAACAAAACAGATTCCCTCCTTGTTCATCTCAGAAGGACGCTGGTGGTCCAAATTAACAATTGCCTTGGACCTTGTGGGAGATTTCTCATAGTGCTGCATTACGGCCAAGGTTAGTACACCCCGCGGGGAAGGGAAAACCCACCATCGGCTGCTCTGAGCAGAGCACCACAGCAGCCCCATTCCCAGCAAGGGATTTCCCTCTGGCGCCGCCGCGCATGTCCCAGAGCTGCCTCCCGAGCCTCCCCACGTGGCTACGTGGACACCGGCCCTTCCACCCTCCCCGGGTTCCCGAGGCGGATGAAATACCCCGTATCAGGGCATGGCTCGGCTGCAAGCAGAGGGCGCGTGAAAATTTCCCTACAGGAGCAAAAGCTGTTTAATACCCAGCGCAACCCAATGCAGGTGCAGGGCCCGGTGGTGCTGCTGCGATCTCCAAGAGGTTATTTTACTACACTCCCTTATGGCAACTTCAAACTGTTCCGTAAAACGCAGCACGGCTGAGGAGGATGGTTCAAAGCTTCAGACCGTTAGCTCTATATGAATATACGTAACCTCCTACATAACATGCTTGTTACTGCCTTCACATGATAAAGTCTGCGCTCCATCTGAAAGACAGGCTGCACTAGTGACTTCTATCAAGAATACAAACACATCATTATGAAACAAGCAGGAAAAGAAAACACGCAAGGAACAGGATTACCGGAAAAGATGTTGATTTGCCTTTTTTTTTTTTTTTTTTTTTTTGGGGGGGGGGGGGGCAAACAAAACACAACACACCAAGGTAATCACTGCTCACGACAGTCTCGGTGTATCACCAGAAACCTGAACAGCGTGCCATTTCTCTGCTCACAACAGCACCACCGAATTACCAAAATGACCGAATTACCAAATCTTGCCGTTGCCCAGGGAGGCCTGGGCCCTGCAGACGGGCAGGGCGTCCCTCGGCCCGGCGCCGCCTCGTGCCCTGCAGGCGCCTCGGGCACCGCGAAGGACGGTGGCGCAGCCGAAGCGCCGTCGCACCGGCTCCGCTCCTGCCTCATTTCAGCGCCCACAGCCGCCTCCGCTTGTTAAACTCTAGAGAGCCCTCGGGAACGCGGCGCGTAACGTAACAACGCTTCCGAGTGCCCAAAGCACCGCAGCGATGATTCATCTCAGGCGTGACATCCCGGGACTATTTTCAAGTAAAGATTTTGCCAGTAAAACAAACCCTTAAACTTTCACGCTTCCCTTAATTTGAAGATCGATTGTAAGCTAAAAATTTCAGAGGAACTTAGGAAGAAATTCTTAGATTTTCAGCTGTCTTTGAGAAACCTGTGAGCAGCTAATCCCCTTACTCTTTTGCATACCCAAACCCCTTAGAGAAAGGGAAGGTGATACGGGTTTCTTGGGTGAAAATTAGGGTAGGAAAGCAAACTGTCATCCACCAAACAACAGATTCAAGATGAAGTCCCTCCCTTTAGACAAAAACACGCTATTCCAGTCTCCCAAGTTCTCCATAGGGACAAGATGACATAACACAGGCTGTCAGCAGTCGTCTGCCAGGTGACAGAGATGTCCCCATTTTTGCATCTCAGTGCTAACTTCAGTACCATCTCCAATTAATCAACTTTCCTGCTGTTTTCCTTCCTTTCTATATTAGTCAGAAATTTCCCTCAGAACAATCTGACTACAAGCATGTAGCAGAAGCTTAAATAACATATGCATCAAGATACTTCAAGTCTCTCAGGGCAGAGTAGCAAGGCACAAATCAGAAGGGAGATTAAATCATCTTTTTGGAAAAGTCACCGACACGGACAGTATGTTGTTCTTTGTCCTGCTGTTTCTTTCTCACAGACGTACGAAGCGAAGCCCTTATCCCACGCCTACTCTTCACGGCCTGGCATCGCTGCATGCATTCCAGCATTGACGGGCACAGAAAGAAGTGCCCTCGATAAAAGGCCAGCAGCCCTCTGTAGCAACTAAATCTGGTGACGAGCTCTCCCGTTTCCCTCTCCTGAAAGGCACCAAAGCCGGATCCACGCATCACGACCCGTGCCCAGGATGCTGCTCCGGCATCCCGGCTCCTCTCTCCATTTTCTATGGCAACTGAGGTAATGGAAGCCCAAAAGCCCAAAAACACGCGTGGGAAGTGGAAACTTAAGGAAGCTCCGTTAGCTCAAGGAAGCAATTCTAAGTGGCCTGAAATGCTGTCTCCTAATGACTTCAGCCTGGGTTTGCTGGCCATTGTGCGTGCTGAATTTTTTGGCTGTGGAAGGGAAAACTCAATGAAAAAGCCAGGGAGATTTCATGTGTAAGACTCAGAGTAGAACAAAATGAAGTAGTTACTTGACCTCCGCTTTTCATCAAGAGCAGTGCTGCTCATTACTAAACTAAAAAAAATAGCGTTTTTTTTTTTGTTATGGAATGTAGACATTTCTGAACTCAGGAGTTTGCGCAGGCAGAGCGACTCTAATGGTCCAGATCTCAAGGTCAGAAATATAAAGAAGTGAGTAGAGCAGTAATTTCACACTGTGAAATGTTCTCTGAGAATACTGGCCCCTGACATAAAACGCCACGAAACAAAACAACAAACTTTCATTTTTGATTTAAAGAGTGCAAGTTTACTCAGAGGTGCTCCGCTATCCCCCAAAGTTTAAGAGCAGTATAACCAGCCTTTACCACTTGTCAACATTTAATGGCCTACATCCCAATGATTGATTTTGTCCAATTGTTTTTTCCCAACTCATGTATTTAGCTTTCAGCTGCGGCAGCTTGATAACTCATCTATCATTCCCAAACAATCTTACTCAGAAGCATTTATTCTCCAAAGATTTCTTTGCTCGGTCTTCTGCATCTACATTTTTTCATATGTTACCACCTAACACATATTTATTTTGTTTCAGCTTACACAGCTAAGAAATCTCTTTACTACCTTCTCTTTATTCTGTACTTCCCTTATTGTCATTACTGTCGGTCTTGCCCTGCAAAGGCGCTTCCCTTATTGAAAGAAGGAATATCACTGAATCAAGAGTGGCGTTAGGGTGTCAGCACTTATTAAAATACATTTTAGATATTGCAATACTGCCTTCGTTTAAGAAATAGGATCCCTCCTTCACCACGTTGTTACTGAAGTGGTGATGGATATTTCCCATCCAGAAAGGATGTTACTACACTACTGGATAATATAAATTATAATACGTAAAATAATATGTAATAATGCTGATTTCCAAGTGCTGTCAGGAATACCTATGAACTAGCGTATGGCATCACTGAGATTCCTCGGTTTCTAAATCAAAATTATATAAAACAAACAAACCAAAAAGCTAACGATAGCAACTTCTGCTTAAGTTCTTCCTTCGGAAAAGCAGAGCTGCAGCTGCCTCTTACCCCAAAGAGCATGGGGAGGGTTGAGGCAATTCAGCAACACTTCCCCAAAAGGCACAGGTGCCGCAGGCCTCCCCCCAGCCCCGGCCCTGACTCATAGTTAAAAAAGCAGTAATAACTTGGGGGTTCTTCTCTCAGCTTCATTTCATACCTTTGGGATGCACCTACTGTGCCTCTTCAAAATTCTGTATTTGCAATTCTTAAATTCCAAGGGTGTTTCAATACTGAGATGACAGCAATGGGCTAGCTGCAATGGTGCCAGCAAGCATAAAAAATTAAATAAACAAACAAACATCTAAACACAAAAACATTCAGTTTAGTAACCAAACCTTTGGGCTCAGTAAATTAAAAAAGTTTTTCTTTACTGAAGCAACCAGAAATCATATTCTTTCCTATTGCAGCTGAGGATAATATCCAGAACATATTTAAAGGACTTACAAATCCTGCTTTGTCTTGGGCTTCAGTAATGGCAACAGCCACTGATGCACAAGATAAAAATGTGGCAGGAAAATAATTTCTATTTTTGAAACACTTTTCTTCCTTTCTTTACCTTGACAAAGACCTCAAAACTA
This sequence comes from Nothocercus julius, assembly GCA_013398735.1. Taxonomy (NCBI): domain Eukaryota; kingdom Metazoa; phylum Chordata; class Aves; order Tinamiformes; family Tinamidae; genus Nothocercus; species Nothocercus julius. Next base: position 2,162,246 of record VZSV01000130.1, read on the forward strand.
ATGCAATTCTGCTACTGAGGCAAAAGAGCAGGATACTCATAAAATTTAAACATAGGGACACAAAAGAAAAGGTTACAGCATGCACAGGATCGGTGAAAAAATGAGAAAAAAAGCCCTTCTACAGCAATTTTTCTCCTCCTGCAAAGCTGCATAAAGCAGTGTTTCTAAAGGGTTTTCTAAACCAAAACTCCACCTTGTCTTTGGGAAGATAATCTCTGAACTGCCCTCTACCCCACCGTTGTTGGGTAGAGGTAACGAACACGTTCCTTGAGAAGCAGCCCAGGAAAACCCTGCTCGCCTGCAGAAACCAAAACCCCCAGGGTCTGAGGGCCGTCGTGTAAAAGTGGCCTTGATGGTTGCGTATGCACCATAGAGTAACTATCCCTCGCAACTAAAGCAGCATTTGAGGAATTTGTAGATGAAGACTGCAATAGCTGCCCTTCTCCCAGTTTCTCTAGGAGGTTGTAGGGTAAGGACTTGCTCCATGTATTCGTTATGCTTTAACCTAGGGCCAAAAATCTTATTTTGCTTATTCAGGAAAAGCACTGAAATAATCTTCATAGAAGAGCTCCCTGAACAGAAGGGCTATCAAGCAGGACTGGCTTATGTTACAACAGAGAAAAAAAAAACTTTTTTTTTTCCTCTCTCCCTAAAACAGTATTTTTCCATTAAGTGAGCCCTTGTATAATACAGCAGCATCCCTCTCCTGCTTCGAGCAAATGCAATGCTTGCGAGCCGCTTTTCCAGCCAAGTTGTTTACTTTCTCCCAGACACTCGGCTGGCAGAGCTTGTGGACAGACACGCTTGCAGACGGAGCCCCCCATACGTGAAAGAAAGGCAGTTTTGAAGGAGGCCTATCTGAAAGGGGCGGGCAGCAAGCGAAGGTACAGTTATTCGGATTTTATCTAATTGCTGTAAGCCTGCCAGATCCCAAAGCCTACCATCTTAGCAATGTTTTGAAAACAAAAACCAAACCCAAAACAACCAAAATCAACCAAGCACCTCTCAATTCTCTTCTTTAAAAAAAAAAGAATTTGCATGCTTCTTGAGTCACAATTCCCGCAAATCCTGAAACAGAGAGGATTGAATAGATCCCAAAGCATCAGAACCACAGGCTTTCATTTAAACAGACAAATATCCTCTCCTTAGATACATATATGAAAGCAGTTAAAGAAAAGCCTAGCAGAATTAAGAGGCACCAAGAGCCTTGTCCTCGCTGAGAAGCGACTGCCTCATCACATCCCCTTAGACAAAAGTTGCTGTGAACAGACAACTAAACCTGGCAATCCATACAGTAAGAATCCAGTGCGATTCACAGCAGCTTTGAGGATCTTGACAAATGATCCATAGTGTTCAAAACTGAACAAACGTATGTTTAAAAATCTGGAAGCAGAAAGCTGTAACTCGCACGTGCCAGAGGATCGCTGCAGAGATCAGGTTTGCTCCTGGCAATAGTTTTTTCCCCCCACGTTCTGTAGTTTGTGGTGAGGCTGCAATACGGATGGTGCAAAATGCATCACGTTACCAAGGGCCCTGCTACCTGTGAGAACATATGGGTTTAGAAACGAAGCTGCAGAATAGAAATCTCTTCAGGTGTGATGAATTCTACTACAAACACCAAGCACTGTCATAGCGTGTGCTGTATGAATTCCTTTCTGCGTGAAAGCTATTTCTAATATCTGCAGAGTTAGAAAAACAGCACCAAGTACAACAAATATGTTTACTATCCCTGCGTGGTATTTGGTAAGGCATACAGGAATATCAAAACGAATGCAACATATAGAATAATACTTTGATCATCGTTTTCCAAACTACAGCCTTGATTTACTGCACCAAATTCTGCTCTCTGCAGCCTAGCTTTCTTTTTTAATGGCACTAACCCTAATTTAACTTGATCAACAAAGCCATTGGAATCATTTTACAAAATCTGCATTCCTAACCATATCAAAAATATTATACGAAGCCTCCAAATGAATGAGTCCATACATAAAAGGAATAGGATATACTGAAAAACTTCTACCATCAAAGCCAAGTTCATAGCCTAGACAGGACAGGGCAGATGGCCTAGGGAACTGGTACTGTATTTTGGTATGAAAAACAAGTTCTCCTAGAAGAAACTCAGAGGTTAAAAGCCAGTTAGAAACCTGGCACTTCCAAAGGCGACCATTCCCGTACTGAGGGATTTCTCATGCAAAGGCCCCCTCTGAAGCTGACACCACTTTTAAGGTTTTAAGCCTAAGAAATTTTTTATTATGCTCATGCTTTCCAAAAGCTTTTCAGACTACTCCATCATATTTCTGACTGCCTTTTCTTCTGAGATGCATAAATACATCAGCCAGCAGCTGCAGCTAAAAGGGTGCTCGTGTTCCTGCGTACAGCGTGGCCTTATATTACAACTAGCTGCTCTGTGAGGGACATCAAACTGGACACTGGAAAAACCGACACCTCTGTGACTCATGTCTTGTTTATGTTTTCGGCTTGAAGATTTATGCCCGCAGGGCGAGCGTGTTACAGTCCAGTGCAACTTAATGCTTTTGTTACTGGGTGCCTTCTCCTAAATAACGGCCCGGCTCCGCACGCTCGCTGCCGGGAGGAGAGCCTTGCTCGAGAGCCCACGGCGCCTTGAAGGTCTCATCCGCATCTCCCGAAGGCCACCCCAAATTTGCTAAGATTAGTAAATTTTAGCAAAAGCATTTTAGTAAAGCAGCGCTCCGGGATGCTGAAAGCAAGAAGAGGCCAAGGCCTAAGAGCAGGAACTGCGGAGGTCAGGCAGCCAGCAGAGCCAGCACGGTGCACAAAACAGAGAAAACGTTCCTCCGAGCCTGAGGAAACGGGTTAAACGTACTAAGGACTGGAAACTATTCCCCAGTTTCGCACTCGGCGGCTCTGATATCGGGGTCTGAATATCCGTGGCACCATCTGACCCAGCTGAACGCGTGAGTGGCTGCCCCAGAGACGCAAACGCGGGAGGGACGAGTTTCTGCAGAGCCAAAGGCACCACGGCAAACTGCACGGAAACTCTCTGTAGAGCTCTCATTAATTTTAATTAACTCGTAACAGAATTGTAGCTTAGCTCAAATTGAATGTTTTAATCATAGAATTAGGACTGCTCTGAAAAACAGACAGATAAACCATAAACTTTTTGGCTTTGTAATGGCCTCCCCTGCTGAAATTAATAGTAAATTCATTGCTCACAGAAGACCCTGATATCATGAGGGTTTGTTGTTGTTGTTTTCACAGAGTGACTTTTCAGCAGCGTCAGCAGCTTCCAGTGCTCTTAAGGAATGGCAAAACTAGGTCTAAAAACAAGCTCACAAACACACCGCACATGGAGAAGTTTTCATCCATAAATACCTTATCCAGCACTTTAACTAAAAAGTACTCAGTGCCACCAACAACCTCCTGGATCTAATGCAAAGTAGCAATATGGAAATCAGGAAAGGAGGAGAAAAAAAAAAAAAAAAAAAAAAGAAAAGAAAGGAAGACACATTCTGACACTTGATAATGCTGCAAATAGCTGCAGTTGTTACTTTTGAGAAATAACTTTAAATTAGGCAAGATATATTTACCCCAAAATTCACTCACAAGCCTCCTCCTTTTTTACAATTTACATTAAGAAAAATCTTAATTCACAGCTGAAAGAACCCAGAAATCAGTCGCACAGGTCCTGATGCCCTGTTTTACATCTGGCACATTGGCATTTTTGTATTCCACATCAAACACAATGATCAGGGGAAATTACCATTTGAGTCTCTAGATTGGAAATGGTTAGCGTTCGTTTTCCAATTAGTAAGTTGCCTTTCCATTAGCCACTCTCCACAGCTGAATCCTGATTTTCTGGCACATTATTAAGGTAAGATGCTCCGTGTGCTATGCAGGCCATACCCCGGCTGAGGCCAAGCACTAGGGCCGCGCTCAGGTAGCTGCTCTGCTCGGTGCCAGAAAGCTTAAATCTCTATTGGGGTATCCACTTTTGGGGTACCCCGTTGTAATTACTTTCAGCATGTCAAAATGACTGTGTTTTGACTCCCGCGTTTCTCAGTAAAATCCCATCTCATCCCTGCTGCTTCGCACCGAAACCACCACTGCTTCTTGTTTGCAAGGCCTCTGCTCGGAGGTGCAAAAGCAAGTCTTAAGGTTGGACTGCTCAAAACCACTTCAAGTATTTATGTGTTTGAATCTAATTGCATTTAGAAGCCTAACTGCTTCTGTGTTGATTTGGATTTTTTTTTTTTTTTTTTTTAAATTTAGTAAGTCTGCTGCATCGGAGCTCAGGGTTACAACTTGAAGTTCCATTTAAATATGAAATACACTTGAAGCATATGCAAATCTACAAAGGCACCAAATAAAGCAGCATTACTTTGAGAGAACAGACTCTCTGAAACTAAATATAACCGGGGTATACCTACACTGCAGAAGCCTATTTAGGTGAGTGATTTACGCCCAAGCTGAACGCAGCGAGTCAGAAATAGAGCTTCCCTTTCCCATGACTTGCACTGATTTAGACGCCGACAGGCTGCCGCCGTGAGCTAAGCAAGCAGAGCACAACGGGGTTTGGGGAAGAATAAGTCACTTTTCATGAACTGCAGGAACAAAATGTGCAGCTCAACATCAGCGCAAATTTCTCATTAATTACTCATCCTGAAATAATTAACCGGGGAGGTCAGCAGCTTTCCCTGCTGCAAAATATCCTATTGTTTCTAAGTGAAAATTAAAAATAGAAAAATCATTTTGACTTTACTGGTTGGGTAGAACACAAGAAGGACACAAGCCATATTGCCAAATATATCACCGTCCAGCAAGTTGGGGTCTAAAATAGCTTAACCCACGTGTGCGAGGGGCAGCAGGGCCCGGGGCCAGGCAGCAGTTGCTACTGGCAGCCCTTCTCCTCTCCCAGGGAGGTGGAGAACAACAGGGCGCCAGACCGGCTCTATGAGCAGCAACGGGGAGACTCCTCTTTCCAAAAGGCCCTTTTCCCGCTCACGGAAGGGGAATCCTGGCTGCCGGTGAGGGTGCAAAACCGATGAAGAGACGAGGAAGGCAGGCGCGTGGCCGCTCGCAAGGCGCTTACAGCCAACCAGAATTACACGACTTGATTTACTTTGCAAAAACTGATTAGTAAAACCCCCTGTGGATTTCTTAACTATACTGTGGAGGGATATAAGATTAGTGTAGCAATTCCCATCATCAAACGTATTTACTGTTAAAATATTGGATTAGTGATGTTGTTATCCACTGTTCCAAGATTATAAAGTGATTCTTTAAAATTGAGCAGAAAAATACTGCACTCTATCATTTGTAATTAGGTTTCAGCCTGAGTGTTTTTGCCTTTCCATAAAAAGTAATTCTGTTTCCATAAAAAAAAAAAAAGCATTTCTGCTGCACACAAACAAAAAAAAAACCCAAAACTATAAAAGTAAAGAAGAAAACAAGTAACTGGCCTCTTTTGCTCCTCCAAGAGAAATGGCTTTGCACTTGGTCTGCATCTTCTTCCTGCTCCTGCCTGTCACACTCATTAGTAACACCAGGTGGTAATAAACCCATTCTGGTGCTGGTTATTTGATGTAACAGGTGAATTTACATTACCGCAGATTAGCCAGTCTAAATTTGTGGATATTTAAACCTCAAAAGGAGCTATGAGAAGAAGACAGAAACCTTCAGGACTGTCATTCTCTGTATATCCAGGGTTGACTACACATTGTGAACATTTGTGAGGGAGGAAGAGTGTTAGGAAAGAATCCTCTGAATTAATTAATTTCCTGAAATTAATGTGTTCATTAAAGCTATTATGCTTGATTTAGGCCAGGAGAATTGGCTTAACTATACTTTTTTAGCCATTAATTTAAGCAAGCAAGTGAAAGCTGCTAGAATTAATATATAAATAAAAAGCTACAGCTCCACCACTACCACCTTTTCTCATTTTTGCTGTCAAAAATCTTTAGGAACCACTTGCCTACAGTATTTTAGATTCGGAATAGATAGTGACATAATGGAATAAAAAAGGTTTAAATTATAAAATTATATTCTGCAATTGAGTAGTGGAACTTTCACTGTACCTATCATAGTGGCAAAATTGCCTGCTTGCCACTGCTGCAGTTTTATGCTATGTTACCTTCTTATTCTTGATGTTGGTGATTTTTTTTTTTCTTGCTACATTTACCCTCCCAGTAATTTCAGACAACGAAATAATTTTGTTCTGAATCAGAATAATCTGGATCAATATTCTCTCAGAACCTCGGCATACAAAATTCGCATTTAAAAGTGGTGGCAGCAAACATCAAAAATTTAAGCAATCACAGATTAGCTCGACTTTAAATTGTCCTGTATCAAACTGACCATAAAAATAGAGCCTATAAATAGGACTCTTACCCACAGTAGCTCTGAACAGCCTTGACAGGGTTTATCAGCTAAATGTTTAATCAGGCAAAGCAGCAAAAACACCCACCATAACCACAGAAATGGATGGTATTTTAACATTTAAATAAAGCTTGTAAACCAATGACAAGCCTATTTGGGCAGCTACTACCACACATGTTCTTTATCCGGAAAAGTCATGTCCCAGATTTATCAGCCAGAGATCACAGAGAACGAGTGTCTCATACTTTATTTTCCAGACAGTAACATCAGTTTTCTATTCACCGACTTCCCGTAAGGGGACACAGAAAACTGCAAGTTAAAAGGCACGGACAAGAAAAACGATTCCCACTTTGGCAATGTCCTATTTCTTTAATTTATTAGATAAATTTATTTCTTTATATAATTAAATAGAGCTAAAAGAAGAGGGGGAAAAAAAGAAAAAAGAAGAAGAAGAATAAAAATCAGCCTGATGGAGCACTGGAGTTCTCTATTTTTCCTAACAGTTCAGTTTCACGTCTGTCTTGGCTACTTCTGTAAGATGAAACCAAACAAGTATGAGCAACCCGGACTGCGACAGAACGTGAGACCTACAGCTTTTTCCCTGCTGCCTCACCTAGAGCAGCAGCTCTTTTTGCTCCAGCTAAAAGCTCCATGTGACATTGCCCAGCTCTTGACACGTATCAGCTCTTCACCTCCTGGATATTAGGGGGCAGATGTGGTCCTTCTTGCTTCACTGCCTGCTTGGCCCTCAGCACGGACGCTCCGCTCTCTGCTGCTTTTTTTCACTCTCTATTGATAAAAACGTATCCCAAAGCACCTCTGAACACTGAACTAAGGGGGCCCAGAAGACATAATGACTTTTTAAATTATTATAAGTAGAGGAAGGGGCGAGTGTCTCCCTTTAGGAAAGAACCAAAAAAACACATATAAATGGCACTTTCTTGTAAACAGAAGTTGTTTTTACTGGAACTGGAACGGTTTGTTCCTGTGGATTTTAAATATATTCCTCCTCCTTTTAGAGTTGGGAACCATTTGCTTTATGAGCACCATTTGGATCATTTGCCTGTTGCTCATAAAATAGACAAAGCCTTTATCCATGCCATGAATTTTTACTCACTTTATACAAAATATCTAAGGAGGGATTTGCAGGAGCCAGAATTACATCCATGGAAGAATTAACAACTAATTTAATTTTCTGCTACAATAATGGCTCCAGCAGTTTTTGATTTTGTTGATTACATTTCCTCTCGCCACAAAACAAAAAAGCATATGGGTGTTAGCTTCTTTTTGTGCATGTTTTTTTTTAAGGCAACAGTTCTCTTTCCCCATACCCCGCCCCCCCCCCAAAAAAAAAAAAAAAAAAAGTGAACAGGAGTGACAAAAATGTTGCATATTTTAACTCGTGTAGCTGTAACTTAAAGCAGTGGCAAACGCAGCTGTCAAAACACAGATACCTATATGTGTGACCACAGTGAAGAACTCACCTTTTAAGAGCTACCAGCAACTCTACCAAACTGTAATCAGCTCCATAGATTTTACCCCCAAAGCCTGCACAGTCAGCGTCACAACTAATAAAACCTGCACCGAGGTATTGATGCAGTTAGCAATACTTGAGATGTGTGCTTTTTATTTCTGCTTCTCAATGCATGTACCGCATTTGCCACAGAATTTCAGAGCAAACAGGCCTCTAAAATAGGCGTGAGTTCCAGGATTTCCATGCATTTCGTTTCAAAGGCTGGAGACTAAGGAATTAGGTGGGTCCTGGCTCGGGCTGAGCCCCCAGCCCCGTTGCTGCTGCGCTGCTACCTCGGCCTCCTCCTCCCCTCTTTGCCCACACCTGCAGTGGCTGCTTTGCTCAGGCAAATACACAAATGCAAAGCCCGCACATCTCAAATGTGCTAAGGAAGGTTAATACTGCCCATGAGTGTCTCCATTTTGCTTTTTGCATAACTTTCGCTTCCTTTTTGAATGGATTCGGATGATGCAATGGGTTGATCCTTCAGACCATCCCTTCAAAGTAACACCCCACAAACTAAATTCCTACACCAGAAAGTGTTCCTGATTTCTCATCACATCCCTCAGAAATAGACTTGTTCTAAGTTTCTCCTTTGCCAAAGATCCTGACCTGCGTGAGTGGCGTATGTTAAAAATAAAGCAATATAAGAATGCAAATTTTTGCAAAATCCTAAGCAAGTAAGCAACAGAAACTGAGGTAAAGATAACGCTGACATTTCTATTTTGGAAGAAAGCTGAACGGGATCCCGAGAGTTTAACTGAAAGAATGGTACAAATGATTCTGGTAGCCAAGCACTGAGACAGCTGGTTCTGGCACGCGATGCCAAGGAGCGCGCAGCTACACGTCCGGGTTTCTTTAGAGCCCCAATTACTCCATTCAATTAAGGCTTACAGAAATGCTCCCTAGAGAAGGGGCGCGGAAACGCAGTGCCAGCCTACCTGCGGCTGAGTCCACGGCTCCAAGGGGGCTTCTTTCAGCGGAGTCTGTGGCCTCCCCATTTCTTTCGTGTGCTTTGAGGAGAGAGAAAAGAATGCGTCAGGTTATCCACTCCAGCCGCATTCAGCATGAACTTCCCTTGCGGGAATAAAACACTACTCATTCACAAAATCCATACAAAATAAGCATAATAAATCACGACTGCATTCCTTTCAAGTAGGCTACAGGTCTGGTATTTTTGCAGCCGATTAACCTCATCTTCACAGCGCAGCTTTCCCCTGGAAGGGCAGGGCAGAGGCTGCCTGACTTACCGATTCCCCGGCCTCACCAGCGATCCAGTATCAGCTCTTTGCAAACCTGTTGCCAGCCGTTCCCAACAGCATTTGCACAAAGGTAACAGCAAGCTTCACATTCCCAAGTTCTCTAATACCACCCCAGCAACCTGCCAAGTGGGAACAAGGAGATTCCCAAAAGAAGGTCCTCTGCCGAAAGATGCCATTTAGGGGACAGGTTTTATAGCAAACTCCCTCCTCCTCCTGAAATAGAGTATCTCTAGCATACCCTTTGGGTAAGGCCTTTGAGGACACGCAACGTAAAGAGCATCTTATCCAGGTCCCAGACCAGAGTGATCTAAATGCCCACACAGACAGCAAGGACTGACAAGGAGAAGTAGAGATACATCATATGTAATAATTATGATCATTTAACAGGAAACCTTTTTAAAAATACAGAGTTTGTGGGCAGCTTCAGTTAGCATGGAACATTTGCAGGGCTCACTTCGAAGAAAGAAGAAAACTTATTAACTGGCTATTTTGTTTGGCAGTTTGGATTGCTTGTCATAACACATTAGAGGCAATCATTCTTACCATTTTTTGTGATGTTATATTTTGGAGTAGCAACTGAACATGATTCAATCTTGAAATAATAAACGCATTTTCAGGAGAAAATAACCACAGATTTAGTGAATGCTAAATAGGGTTAAAATAAATGTACCTTGAATGAGAAGGCAGCATTTTTCATGTATACAAAAGCAAATATCTTCTACCTTATAGTCTACCTTTAAATGCACTAATCAAGCATCAAAGGGACCCAAGCCTATCCTGACCATTATTAAACATTTCAATTGTGGTGCCAAGAGACCATAACAATTCCATATGACACATCCTGCTATGAACAGGCATTAAAAAAGAAATCACACCATTTCTGTAGAAATAGTTTTGCCTGGAACTCTGCATTTTTGTATCACAAAATATATAATATCACAAAATATCACAAAATATAAGAGTAACATTTTTGTGCAGCAAGGAAAAGGGAGAATTAATGTAGGCATTCATGAAGAAAAGGGCCACAAAAGTACATTTAGGAGATACATAGCTCTATGCTCTTGAGTGACAACTGAACCTCATGTATGATAGAGCTATCACCTACCACAGCCAGGAAAATATTCCAAATATTACAGATCAGGACCCACATTCTTAAAATCCTGATGGGGTAAATGTCAAAGCAAGCAAAGCACTTCAAGGCAGTTGAAAAACAAAACAAAAGATTTGTAGTGAGTCATACTGGACTGCTACAAAGGTAATATCCTTCCTCCTATGGAACTTACTGAGACAGAGCAAGAAATGAATGTAACTTCAAATGTGTATGTATGAGACATCTGGAAGCCCTTGCATGTGGCCATACTGTCCAGAGATATCAGCAACCATCAAAACACAGTATTTTCCTCCTTGGACCAAAATTTCCTGTCTTTGCTAAGGCCTTTTTGACAGAATTAATTTTTCAAGAGCCACTAAAATACCGCATTTGCTCCAGTTGACATATTTTGAAGCTCATTTTCAACCCAGCTAGGCTTCATCTTTTCTCTAGGACAGAAATACAAAAGGGCATTCGGGTAAAGAAAAAAAGAAGCAAAGATACTACGTGTTATTCACAATAACACCATTAGACATCCAAAACACCAGTAAAGAATGAAGTCACAGTATGATGAGGATAGCTGTAAACACAGACCTAATGTATCTACCAGAACCCACCTCCAGCACATTATCCCCGAAGGCATCGCAGAGCGCATAGCTGTGGCTACGCAAGGACTAGTAAAATCAACCCGTGCTATTAACTAGCCGTTAACTAGCGGTGCCTGCGCTGCACCCGCGACCCTGGCACGTTGCGAGGCTTCCGCGGTGCAAAGCTGGCGCTGGGTGACATTTGCTACTACAGCAACCGGGCTGCCAACAGACAAAATACTGACCTACAGCTTGCAGAGACACCCACACAGATTCTGCAGGGCTTCTGTAGGTAGTGCTCATTCACAAAACAAAAATTAATTAATTAATTAAATGAACCAGAACAAACCAGAGAAGTGGGAATGGTAAGCAACCTTTCAGTGAGCTTCCTCCTGTACAGATAAAGAAACGCTTGCTAAAAATAAGAATTATTTTTTGGAAGCCTCTATCCTACCATTTCGCTTGGAGCATCTCCCTACAGCCTTCTGCAGTTTCTATGAATACTCAAAAATAAACCCGCAATAGCAGTACGTCCAGAGCCTTTTGTTTATGTTCCCTCTACTTCCCAATTTGACATTTGGGCTTCACATGTAGGAGAAAATCCTCTTCCTAATGAGATAAAGATGGAACCATTTCAAGGTGGCTATTTCCTTACGGTCCCAGCAGTGGCATCAGAGCCCGCCCAGCTCCTCGCGCGGGCACGTGTGACTTCTACAATAAATGAGTTTCTCTGCACATCCCACCCAAGCGCGCTCACTTCTGCGACCGGCCAGGCGCCCTCCCGCAAGCTGCTGCAGTTCCCAGCCCTCATCCAGCAGGTCCCATCGCAGCGCTGCCCTCAGCCTGGGAAAAGCAACAGCCCACGGGACAGTTCACAGTGTGACGCTACCACGTGCGCACCCCGTAACTGGGAGCTTTGCCTTTCGGCTGTTGCCCGTCATACCCCCGTCCCAGGTCACGCCCATCGTCCTTCCCCACGCGTCTTCCTCGCTCGCCACGCTTGTCCTGCTCTTTTCTATGTCGCCTTTAAAACTTCCTTCCCGAGCAGGCTCGAAGCCGTGGGTCCCCCCGCTCCAGCTTTGACGCAGAGCCGAGGTGGCAGGTTGCTTCTGCCACGGGAAGGCCACGCAGCGGGGAAAGATTGGAGCTGACACCGATTTGGGGCATTGAGGGAGACTCGTTCTGTTCTACATCAGTACTTGTCATCCTGTGTAGCTGCCCCGGTACGGGCACGGCCATCGGCAAAAAAGACAGGAAACCACAGAAGCTTTTATTGGCTTTAACAGGTTTCCTTTATCTTCGTGAACCCTCCTGCCCACTGGGAAACGTGCTGTTCCCAGGATCTCTTTCCCAAGGCAGCCAGCCCTATCTGTCCACAGCTCATCCCATTTTCAGGGATTTTCAACAAGACAAAAGTCTTGGCCTGGGGAGCCATCGTAGAGCCAGGCCCGTCAGTCTCTGACCACAGCACCTAGGAACTACCCGGATCCATCTGCCCCCAGGCAATAGAGCCTGGCACAAGGGCCAGGGAGTTAAGATACCGGGCACAAAATATTTTATGGATGCTTGAAATTTTCTGTCTGGTTGGAGCAACAAAGCAAAGCTTTAATATTTAATCAAAGTAGTTATTAAATCTTATTTAAGGAAAAGCAAAAAGAAATTTATCATGAATATTTCTTGTTGTTTATTAGGAACAGTAAGTTAACAAACATACAATTACTTATGACAACTCGACAGGCAATATCTTCCAAAGATATGCCAAATATATATTATAAATATCTGCAAGAAGAAATAGACTCCAAAAGGTTATGAAAGTCGTCATTTCAAGACAGACTTCATTTTTATCTCTAAGAGGCCACAGCAGTGGTTTTCCTCCTGGGAATTTGAGACAACTCAAACTCATTTTACAACAACGGCACGTGCACGCAGGATCTCCTCTATCCTCAGGGCACCCTTGCCCTCTGCATTCAGCCCCAGGTGTCTGCACAGGTCAGGAGGATCCATAACAAGGTGCTGCTGATTTGTCCATCTTGTTTTCTCCAGCAGATCCAGCCCCGCTCTCTCCCTGTGCCGGATCCTAGGATCCCGCCTGCCAGCCTGGGTGAGCAGGGCGGGATGCAGGGATGGAGGGAGAGGATTCCTCCCGGCCGCCACCTACCAGCCCCTCTCGGCCTCTCGCTCTCCGAGCTGCAGCTGGAGCCTCACTCTCATTCACGACCCACAGTTCCAAAATAATCTTAGTAATAACTTGTGACTTAACACAGGGATATGACTTTTTTTTAATTGTTGCTATTAAATAAGGCTACTGGTTTTCTCTCAGTTCTTCCTCAAGCACCACTGCTGGCTGCAAACAGTATTAATTCTTGCTCTCCAACTTTTTATTGTGATGCTAAATATTAGGTGTATTTAAGTAGTAGCCATTTTTCTTTTATCCCACTTATTGACGTCTTGTTTGTTTTTTTTTTTTTTTTTTTTTTTTTTTTTTTTTTTTTTTTTTTTCTCCTCTCCTCCAAAACCCTGGATTTGGGAGCTAAAAAATACGAAAAAAGTATGACATGACAATTCTGGTTTATGTATTTTGCTTTCTGGAAAAGCCCTAAGATTATCTAGATGGATGCTACCACCATGCTAATGGTTATTGATTGCTGTGAAAAGCAGAAGCAGACTGAAATTCAAAGATAATATGATGCATTTTTCTCTGGTGCCTTGCAAAACTGCTACAGCAGCACTGTCTGACTCCCAGCATTTCACTCCTGCTCTTTTACAGGAAAGGGGGAAAACAAAAGTGCTTTATGAAATTGTCTTTCAAGCTTAGCATTGTGTTGCTTGAAGTGAGATTGGGAAGGCCCCAGCAAAAGATATTTTGTAAGTAGTATATTAACTACGTTACATTAAGAATGTCTTGTCAGGATTATCACGTGTTTGGGGGCAGCTTTGGTCTTTTGCAGGTGTTTAGTGTACACTCCCCAAATGTGTACACTACATTTTTTTAAAACAGAAACTGCAGAGTCCACTGCTTTTCTGTCCCACATCTTAATCAAGGAGTCACATACACTAATTTCACTGCCCACAGAGACCATCTTAATCACGACACAGAGAAAGGCTGGGAAGGAGCTTATCTCCATTAACGATGTCTCTTCCTTGCCTCTAAGTTGATTTCACGTAATTGGATTCCTGCAGTCCTCTCTTGCGGCCCCCTAAGACCCTTCATGGGAAAGGCAAATGGAGAAGAGACACAAGGTTACTTTAAGTGAAAAAAGTATAATTTAATGTGACAGATTGCTAGAAGAAATTATTTTGTTCCGTATTTCTAAGCTTTATATAAATATGAAAATAAATCTGCATGGCTTAGGAGGAAATACACGGGAAAACCATAGGACAGCTGAAGTCAAAGCGTTGGCAACGATTCGTGTGGGAGTGTTTCTGTTCTGTGTTTAAGAAACATTTGGTCTGCCTTGGACCAAAAAACAAGCAGACGAGTCGGGAGATGGAGGCATTGGCCAGGATCCCACAGGATCCTGGATTCCCCTGGAAGGGCTGCTGACCACTCTCCCTTCCCTTTGCCTCCGGCGGCCGGCACATCCTATACGACTGTCCTACGCTCGGCCCCAAACACCACCCTGCCCTTTTCCCGGCTGCCGGAGCCGGGAAGGGGGGAGGCGGGGAGGGGGCGCGAGGCGCTAGGAAAGCTCCGGGGTTTAACAAAGCCTGACATGAGATTTGCCAGATGGTTCTGTACCGGATTGTAAAACTTTAAACTAATCTTCATTTAAGAGTTTTAAGGGCTGTATCCCTCTTATAAAGCCTCTTGCTCTTTTGCCTGGTTGATTCTGGTAAATTATAGATCAGACTTTAGAAAACTGCTTCCATGAGCAGCGGCTCCTTAAATCTCAGCTAAACTGAGCAAGAAGATTACATGTTATTATGATGTAGCACAGCAGGATTTTTCTACAGCAAACATAATGATGTAGAGAAGGATAAAACTATCGCTCCGCGCAAGGAGGTCACCCGTGCGGGAACGCCACCGCTGCCGCCGGCACCGCGCGCCCCACCGCTCCTTCCGAGGGGGTCGGGAAGGGATCCCATCATCGGCAACCCCAAATCCGTATTTCAAGATTCAGTGATCAAACACCTTGCAGGAAAGGCGACCTGAGAAGGACCACTGCAAACACGACTAGGAAAGGCATCTATTTCAAGGGCACTTTTAGGGTAAATGCAACCCACTGGTTTTTATGCGAGGGAAGGGGATTTTCTCCAAGTCCCTGGTGAAACGCCAGATACTGCTTGGGGTATTAAAAAGGAAAATGCTCCCTAATCTTACAAGCGCACACATACTCCTTTCAGCTGTAAGGCAAAAACCCTGCCCATGGTCACAAAGCGCTTCAAAGCACAAAGCGGAGACCCTTCCTACCAACTATCGGTACCTGTATTTTTACACAGGACCTTCACAGTTGCTCCGTTCGAAGCACAGCAGAGGACATGAATGTATTTTAGTGACTAAATGATGACAAAGTTGAAGTGGGAACAAAGGCAAATAAAAGCCAGCATTCGGTACCTGGCAATAGCAAAATTGCAATACCCAGAAGCTGAGGGCATCAAGTGCCAAGACTTGATATACTAACTTTTACTAAACTTGTGACCTAACCACCTCCTGAACAGCTGATGCAAACATTTCAGCCTGTTCAGCTTTGAGTCAGCAGCCTATTGAACCTGCTCTCATTTTCTGAACATGATTTTGAATGCAATATAATAATGTCCAATGACTTCCTTTTCTCTCTCTTTTTAATTGAAACATTATTTCCTCCACATGAAAGATTTTGACTTAAAAGCAATCAGGTGTGATATTCACAGCTATGGGCATTTTGAAGTGTCATGCGCAGGAATGATATGGATTTATCCGAAAGCTCTGTGTAAGAGTTTCAGCATTTTGGAATGCCTTATGTATCATGCTACGTTATTCAAGACTGCTGCTGTTCAACTGACTTCATTACATTTAAGTCACAATATAATGTTGTGTTTCACAACTGCTTTAGCCTGCACATTGTTGCTATGGTATTTAAACAATAAATTTCCCCAATTTCTGACTGCAAGCCCAAAAGTATTGCCACAAATTCAGTTCGTCCTAATGGAGCAGAACCACTTTCAATTTTGATAAAAGCAGATTTTTTTTTTTTTTTAGTTTATATATGTAAAAATTTCAGTGGTAATAGGTGATAAAATATTCTCGCACTGCATGTTCTGACTCAAAAGTATTTACATATATAAAAACTAATGTGACATCCTATGCTAAGGTATTCTCACATCAAGCGATAGAAAAAGAAGAACATAATATCAAACAGCTTGTTTTAGTTGCTTGAGCTCTACTTAGCTTTTAAAGAATGAATATAAACGTACACAAATCCATTTTGTGACTCCAAGATAAAGCACCATGTTAAAAATGTAGTACACAGTAGCAAAACCAGGATTTTATATATATATATATATATATATATATATTTATTCTGCATATTTTCTCCAGAACTCCTAAAATCAGCTTTTCTTGTTATATCCTTTCACAGAATAGATGTTCCTTCTGAAGGTTAGCCAGAAAAACAGATACAGTAACCTCTGCCACCAGGCACAAATGGCTATTTTCTCTAGGGCTCGTTGTCCTCTTTCTGTACAGTGTGACAAAGTTGCATTTTACAGAAATCCAGCTTCCTATGGCATTTGCAATTTAAATTGCTCTTCCTCTCTCAGCATAAAGTCTGACCTTCATAATGGTGCTAAGTGCTAAGTCTTCTTAGTTTTTTACTTTATTAATACAAGTAAACTAAAATTACATTATCTGAGCCCGCCAGGACACGGCTGGTGGAGAGAGGCCTGAATGGGAATCTGTAAATGCCGCTTACAGCCAGGAGAGAACGGCTGACAAAGTGCCGGGCTTTAAGCTTTGAAGTGTGGCAGAACCAAGGAAAATATGCCACCTTAAATTAGCTTTTCCAGAAAGTTGATAAATAGGCTTACTCATAAAGAGCAGCAAGACTAATCTGCAATTCTCCTGACATTAGAGACAACAAGATCTATAGAAGCCTTGTTGGATCATCAGCTCTTTTCATTTGATGTCACCCTATTTATATTCCTTATCCCCAACTGTGCCTATTTGTCATATAAAGAACGTGGGATTTTTCAAGTGCAGATTGTAGTTCTTAGTTTATGAAGTAAAATAAAATGTCAAATCGTTCTTTAGGTGGCGAGAGTATGTCCAGAACAGGCGCGCGTAACACAAATAATCCCTTAAGAGATACAAAAATACTCCTGGAAATTGATTTTTCTCCTATCAAGTCCCCGAGTAAAACACTAAGCATGTTTCCTAACTTGCTGAACAGAGTCCAAACCAAATGCAAACAGCATTGCTTGTAAAGCGATGCTTAAATGGCTCCGTATTATGGCAGATTTGTACACCGGGGTGCAACCCAGGCTCAGCAGCACTCTTGTTATGGGGGTTTTTTATCTTTTAAACGCAATGCTACACACTATGGGCCCTCGAAACAAACTCGGGGCAGTTACAGATGCGCTCTCGTCATCCCCTCGGCACGAGGACGAGTCTCCTTGGCCCAGATGTGGGGACGGCCCAAGGGCTTCGCTGTCCCCACGCGCTGCTCTGCTGCCCGTGCCCTGGGGGTCTCGCGGGGCACAGGGGGCTCCGTCCCCCTGCGGGCCTTGGGCACCTCACCCACACGCTCAGACTTCCAGGGCAACCCCTCAACTGCAGTTATTTTGGATACACTACACAAAAACAATTTTTGTTATATACCGTATTAAGATATTATCTGTCATACTACGGAGGATACTCTTACTAAATGAACCACTGCATAGCTCAAGCTATTTTTTAAGTTACTGCAAATAATTCTTTTTCTGCCTCTGACTTCCTTGCGTGTGGCACGTGAAACCTGGACAAATGAGTCGGATGATTCAATGCGTCGGTTACAAGCTCTGGGTCCTAAGCAGGCAAAATGAAGTTCTCAGAATTTCAGCACTTTTTTGCTAACTTATTAGTAAAGGTATCTTGAATGCTGAATCCAAAATACTATCCTAACCTGTATGCATATGTGGTCTAGTTAGTTTGGACACCAAAAGTGAGGATAGCGTAGCAGAGACCTCCTTTTGTTGCAGTTTACAAAAAAATAATTTATATTCTATGGCTTTGCAAGATTTAATACTCCGCTTTCCCTCCCTCCTCCCCCAGTGCCATGTACTGTTAGAAGAAACTACAAAATAACAGCAATTTCCATTTTCAGAGAGATAAGCTCAGAGATGTGAGCTTACAAATCAAAAGATCACTGCAGACTGGCCTCTGTTTTGTAGGAAAAAAAAATCCATCACTGCGGATTAAGGAAAGCAATATGAAAGAAGTGACTATTTTGTACACAGAGCTCTTACACACACTAAGCAAAGTGGCAATTTGGTTATCAGGGGGAATTGTTTCATTTTTTCCAGATGATGTACTCCAGAAATAACTTGAGCTTTTAGAAATAGTTAATGAAATAAAAATCATTGGAGCATCATTCTGATAGAAGCTGAGGGTTTTGCATATCTCACTTAACGTAAGAGACTTGCAAATAAATATTTGGAAGATGGCACGTGAAAGGCATGGGTAAGACACAGAAATTTGCCATCACTGAACTTCTAAACTATCTATGCTGAAGCATCCTAAGCACAACTTCAGGGAAATAATATGTGGCAGTGAAATCACACAAACTAAGAAGAGAGGCTGCCGGGTAAGTGCATCCTTCTGTCCATGTGCAACAGACTGGAAAGAGATTCACTTCCAAAGATCCAGATAATTTTCTGAAGGCTTCTGTGAGTCCTCTCAGATCTCCTGTAATACAGAAGACCTGTGTGTGTGTGCTCAAAATATTCTGGTGTCTCAATTATTGCACTAAACTTGCTGATTTAAGTTCAAAATCCTAAGGAATACCAAGCACACTCAGAATTCACACAATAGTGGCCTTTAGATATTTAAAGATTACGTTCTTTACAGTTCTGACCCTTAAACCCTATGGAAAGATATTCAAACAAAAGATCTGAACTCATTCCAACTGACTTCCATAGGCACAATATTGGGCCAAGGCACACTAAAAACAGAAATCCCGCCTCCCACCCCCAAAAGCAAACAAACAAAAAAAAACATGAAAACACACAAAAAAAGATCCTGGGTCAGGATTCTCTGTCTTCACAACTTACTTTTCTACATGCAAGTATAAGTTAATATTATGTGTGAATTGAAGCATTTCGACAAGAAAATCAAACAGAAGTTACTTAAAAGGTCTCTTTCTGAAGTAATAGAAAATACTTTTCTCTACAACCCCTTAAGTATTCTTGTCAGTTCTGTTATAACAAAGCAAATTGTTGCAATAATGACATTCTATGTCAATGCAAAGCTGTTATGAACTACACATTCATGAAGTCTTGATGTTTCAACGCAAAATAATACGTGTTTTTATTTCCTTTACTACTACAAAATTTTCTCAAATGGAGAGTTCAGCAATAAAGAGGAGGCCACATGAGCCGTGCTGATGCCAAAGGAATTTGCTAGGCAGTAACACGCAGTACAGAAAGGCTTACCACACCACTGCACCAACCGTTGCAGTGAAGCCAAATCCAGTCTGTATCTCAAGAAACAAATCCCCAACTCGCTGCATCCTTCCAAACCTGCCTGCTCAGCCCCGAGGCAGCAGCGGGCTCTGGCGTCTCAGCAAGACTCACTCTGGTCAGCCAAGAGCCCAACTCCAACAACACCCTGCAGCCACTGGGCAAACCCGGCTCTTTAGCAAACAGTAAACTGGAATAAAAATAAAGAACAGAGAGGCCATCCCGGTGCTCCGCAGTGGATGCGATGAGACACTGCAGATTAAGATACTAGACCAAGAACTGAAAAGCCCAATGAGATAAACCTTTTGAAACAGGCAAAAAAACATTTGTTCTCCGTTGTATATACACTGATTATACTAAGAAAAATTAAGTAGTGTACAGACAAAAAAACACAGCTAAAATAATGAAAAAAATGGTAAATGACATACAAAAAAAATTACACAAAAGAGTTCCCTTAAACGCAGATGTGTTTAATACATAGCAAAATGGGGCAAAACGAATGTGTGTCACACGACTCATGTTAGACAAAAGACAAGGATGCAGGAAGACTGCTGAAATGCTGAAGACCAAACCAAAACAGCAAAACTTTCAATGTTAAATATGTAAAATAAATGTCTACAAAGCATAGGCCCAATTCAGAATTTCCTTTGATACAGGGAAATATTTAAAGACATGTTAAGTTCTCTGTTTCTGTTTAACAATCTTAGAAAGACCAGCAGCAGTAAATATAAGATTGCAAAGTATAATGCCTGTTCTTGACACACCACTGAATCATCTTAAAGAATTAATTCACTTGTCCCTCACCTATTACCCAGCTCCCTGCACAGGAAATCTAGAGTCACTCTTCAACACAACACTAGCTATAATGCCAATAATATAAAAAATTAAAATCTTCCCTTCAGAATACCCTTTTAAGTACATGAAATTTTACAGATTTAAAGAAACAAAAATATCCACAGTCAAAATGTTTTTTTTTTCACTCCTGTATATAAAAGTCTCTTACATTTATTACCAACTTTACCGAAATATTCTCCTATACCATGAAATCCCACTGATCCATTTTAGGTAAATCAGTTGGAATTTCTGCAAAACATCATGTGGAAGAATCTTACTCTGAAAAGCTAAAATGAGCGTGAAGGAAATCATACTTTTCTAGTAAGGTGCTGAACAGTCATCTCCTTACAACAGTTGAACAACAGTTCTCAACCAGAAGGGAGGTTCACGTTGAAAGTTTGCCTTGTTTTTCTCCCAGAAACATGGGAATTCGATTTTCATTTTCTCTTTTTCATTGTCAGTCCTTATGTAGTTATCTCTAGTTTCTCAAATTACTTCAAGCAATCTGCCAGCAACTACCTCTTTGCTTTACTTCTACTCGGAATTCCCAAGCACAGAAGGAGATTCTCTGCTGCCTTGAGATCTGCACTTAATTCTCCACCCTTCCTCTCAGTTCAGAAATGTCTGCCTGTTCCTGCATCATTTTACTTTGGGACATCATTTAACTTAGTCCTCCCTAGCCACAAGTCTTTGCAGATCCTCCCACAAACTCTTCACTTCAGTAAATTGATTTGCTGTCTCCTCTAACTATCATTCACAGCAAATCAATCCTTCGACTCCTCCAAGTTTCTGAGGGCTTAGTTGCTGAACGTGTAACAGCCAAAGTTGGAAGCATTCTCCTCCTTCCTTTTATATTTCTCTGTGGCAGTCGAGAAAGATTGATTTCATATTAAACATTTGCCATCACAGCGAGGTTCAAAAGGAACCAAAGGACCACAGCTCCTCGTCTCGTTGTCATGATGGTCAGTGAGAGCAGGACAACAGCGGAACATGGCAAATACACTGCAGGAAAGAAAGGAGCTCCCCACGCACTAGAGGTGAGGACACTTCTCCCCCAAAGCGAGGCACGGGCACATTTTTGGGCACATGCCCAAAAAGCTAGAATCGCTCTTCGGATTTGCTTTTCCATCTGAAACTTTTTGAATATCGGGCTCAAGTCTTCCACTTCTTACAATAGACCTCCTTGTTTGTGGGTCTACCAAAGAAAATGTGCAACCAAAGAAGAATAAAATAAAATAAATCAGGACCTAAGACTTGATCATAACCAACTAGAGACTACAACCAGACACTTAAATAGTATATTCAAGAAGCTACACTGAAAGTGTCTCATGTACTGTAATAATCCTGAGCTTGATTAAAGAACAAGCTGTTCAGATGCCCTAGAGCAAATCAATAATTCAGCTTCTCATGAGATGTTTTTGTAGCTTGGAAAGAGCACCACATTATTCCATAGGTCAGAGAAGAAGGCAGGATGCAGAGACAGATGAGGTAAACACACCTCCTGCAGGAATGCTAAAATGCACGGCACTGTTCAGCCCCAAAGAAAGTGAAGAGTGTAACATAGGAGGATAGACATACTGTTGCATACAGGTACGCTTGCACATCAAGCACATTATATGGCAGTTGCCTAAAAAATCTAGTTCAAGAACAGGAAGAAGAATCAGTTGAAATAATAGGCTGGATTTTTAAGAAATTAAAGTAAAAAATCTCGTGCATAATGTATGTTACGGGGCTCAGCACATCACTAGCAAGGCAGGGGATTTCACCAAATGACATTAAAGAGTAACACTATTCAGAGCTTTAATAGTTGCGATAAAAGACGCCCGGGACCTCCGGAGAGCAGCGTGGACCCTCATACCCCAGCACCTCTAAGCTATTCTAAGCCAGGGGAGCGTGATGCTTGTTAAGTGATAATTTCACCCCGAGGCACTTCCAGCACCTTCCTCACCAGCAGCTCACACGGCTCTGGGCTAGTTCTGGAGTAGTTAGCAGTTCCAGCAACACGGTGTTTGGTTCTGCAGCTCTGCACTTGTCCACACACCCCGCCACGGGAGCGTCAAGGCCCAGCTCGTCCCAGAGTCTCTATGTTTCTATGGAATGATCAAAAAAAAGTATTCTTTTGCTGTTAAAGAAATAATAACGCTGACTGCATTAATTGAATACCTGGAACATTACCTTTTGGTAATTCATTTAGCTATATTTGAGAGTTCAAGGGAATGTCACATCTTTAACAATGCAAGACTCCGGATAACTCACCTAGAACACAAGTTTTAGGCAGGATAAAAACGTTAATTTGCTATAAAACTCAAGCTCATAAAAAAGAAACACAATTATAAAACCGTGACCCAGCACACAGTGCAGAAGGTACTATGGAGAAATGGAAAGCTTCAGAATTTCATGAATCAACCTAAAACTCAAGTGTTTTTTTTTTTTTTTTTTTTTT
>VZSV01000130.1:2185215-2200407 GCA_013398735.1 Nothocercus julius
AAAAAAAAAAAAAAGAATTAAATGTCCTGGGGCAGTAAGGTCAGCTCCCTAATGCACAGTAAGCATTTACCAGCATAAAGAGCTTTTATGGTTCCAGAGGCTCAACAGGCATTTTTCTGCTTTTAGAAGTCAACAGGTTCAGGCTAACTGTACCCTCAGTATTCATAAATCACCCACTTCATTATCAGCCACTGCTGCTTGGCCTCCCGGTAAACCTGGAGCAGTTAAAGCTGGGGAAGTCTGCTCTGCACCCCGAGTTTGACACTTACAGTTCTGAGATCTCCATCTGTGCTACCCGTGAGCAGCAAATGCACCTCCTCAATAGGTGTGACAACTGCAAACTATTGCAAAAACTGCACTGACAGGAAGAACTTAAGGCCTTCAGCCTTGCCACCCAGACATTACAACGTGTAGCTCTGTTGACTTCATCAGAACCACTAGCTGCTACAGTACAGGGGAAGCCAAAAAGTTCAATATGGGTCATTATTTGAATTGTAGTTTAAAAATGCACAGAGCATCCAAACAGCCTCCTCTGGGCCAGCTCAGCTGCTGGTAAAAAGGCAAAAGCCCCCCAGATTCTCACAGTGAAATGTCTATAAGTGAAGAGTATCTTTTACTTAGAGATTTCTTTGGTTAGCAGCTGCTAATTCTTAAAGTTTTTATATATAGCAAGCAAAAATGATTTAAAAAGATACATTTTATCCAGCTTGAAAACACTCTCATGTTCTGTAAGATTTACACAGTACATAGCTAGCTATAAAATTTTCTGTAGGTGACAATATTCAAAGTTATATGTTGAGAATAAAAGGTCACATAGCTGAGGGAAAAGTCATCTGGAATCTGATTTTTAAACATTTTCTGCTAACGCTCTATGTTAAGATCTACTTTTCCAAAGAACTTTATAAGCTTGTCCTTTTCTTCTGCCCTATTTCACTGAGAAATACGCTGACCATAGATTTCTGTTCTACAGTTTTAGTTATTCGTTTTCAGCATACCATAAAATATTAATAGTAATTAATAGCACATACTTCATTTTCCTACAGGGCATAATGCAGCTTGCATATCAATTTACAAGTATTTTTCCTATTTTCACAGTCACTCTTAAAAATGGTACTTACAAGTAACATTTACACTTCCTTTGTACTCTTTTGGTATATGCATATGTACCCACTGCATTGGGCAATAAACACTGCAGCATCTCTTAAAAGTAAATAAGCCAATGACAGGAGTTTACTACAGTCATAAAGCATGTGGTAATCATTTTTTTTTAATTATTGAGAATTTTAACATTTTTCAATATCTAGTTTTGGTAATAGCTTTTTTTTTTTTTTTTTTAAATCAAATAACTTGTAGATGTTATAGAAAAAGGTTATTTTAAACATCATAACTGTATAACTGCAGAAGACACCAACTCCAAAACTGAGTTAAGGCTGACATGGTACTACCAGTCCTTGCTGACGCTCCTTTCTTTTAAGATAGGATGAAAAGCTGTCTGAATTTTTTTGTTTCCTGTCCGTCAGAAATCAGTGTTCAAGCATTTTACTTGCAACTTCTCGAAAACTAAAGAACTTCTTCACCATTTCAGATAAAACAGATGACACAGATCCTCAACTGAACTACCAATGGTTAAGTTACTTATGGTGCATTACTTAATGACTAAAGTAACGCTTCTTACAGAGAAAATTGAACTTTAAATGTTTATTTAATTTCACTGGCTCCTCTATCCTTTCACCTATCTCCAACCAACCAGCTGGATGGCCACCATCAATAAAAATTGCTTTGTAGTGTTAGACAAGGGCCAGCACCTTGAAAATACTTTGCATTGAATTATATGGATTTATGATTACCCCAGTGTAAAACATGTAGCTTCCATACGTTAAGGTGATAGCTTAGAGCCCGCACAGAAATCACACCGGAGAACAGTGATCTGCTCCCTCGCGACGAGCCCTGGCGGCTCCAGGCCCGCTCTGCGGCAGAGCCAACACCAACCAAGCTGGAAGTTGGGTCGAGCTCCCGGGGCTGGAGCCAACCCTGCAACGGGAATAGGGAACGCACGCTGTGTCTCTGCCCTGAAGCCTTCCCTTGGAGGCAACTGGAAGCCCGCAGAAAGCCCTTCCAGTCACTGCCAGAAAGACACGGAAGATAGAGATCTGCGGTTTTGTTTTGTTTTTTTGTTTTATACCCTCTCCCCTCTCCCTCGGCTCCTCCTCCCCAGATGCAAAGACTCAACAGACTTGAAAGCGAAGAGCTGTGGAAGTCACGGACTTGGCTTTGTTTCCTTACGGGTCTGCTTTTATGTGAAATCTCCCTTTTAATCTTTGCTTTCTCTTTATACACTTTAGCCACACAGCTAATTGATCCTTTAGATGAAAAATGAATGCTTTTCTTTTAAACATCAGATGCTTTGTTTGGAAACAGTGCAAAGAGATCAAGGTAGGACAATATATATATGTCCATATTACCATTTTAATTTAAGTAGGTTTTCAGGAGAATAAGGCAGCAATCTTTTTACTCCACGTCTTTCCATAGCTGTGAAAGACAAAAATGTAAGTATTTTAAGGCGGTGATGTGTATAGGTATTTCTGTTAACATTATATATGATGCTATATATATATGTGTATATATACAAAATGTATATACATATATATAGTTACGGCCACGGGAAGAGGTGAGTGACTTTTTGGTGGCGGGGACACCCTCGGGCCCGCTGCAGCTGGCCACTGCTGTTCCCTGGGACAAAATCACTCCAAACCCCTTCCTGAGGGCTGGGAACAACATTTACGCTTGAGCTTGACGTGCAGGCACACCAACCTGAACTGCATGCCCGGCTAAAGTGAAGAAAGAGCATCTACAATATTAACTGGCCAGTCTTAGAACTGGTAAGGTTTTTTTTTCTCCCCTCCCCAGCTACTGATTTTGTTGTTGCTGTTGTTCTTTCTGGGTAGGTGAATTTTATAGAGAAAAAATATGCTTGGTAATTACACTTGAAAGAGCTATAAAAGATGAAGTAATTAATTCTTCAAAGCGAAAAGACATCAAAATAAAATAATTCTGACCCCAGGTGAGCAGCATTATCCTATTTTCTCAGCGACAAAAGACAAATTGAGAGATTAAGCAAACTGTCCATGGCAATATGTGGAGTAATTCACAGAAGCAGACTTAATAGAAGCAGCAACTCCTACCATCACAACGTACATTGAGCCTAGCAGACTAACGATACTGTAGATGAAAGAGATGATGGACCTCCAGCTCGGTCCCACCTGCACATTTCATTTTATGCATTAAGGGAGGCTACAGCAAACACTAAGGACCCCCCTAGGCAGGCAAGGGGGGACACTGCACAACGGAGTGGCGGGATGAAAGCCGGGAATATCATATGGGGGCTGAATACATTTTCCCAGAGCAGGAGCTTCAGTGTGTTGGGCTTTGACTGAAGTTGAGAGGCGTCTTAACACACTTACAGTGATAAGGCCAATTGGACGTTACATATTCGTAACACATAATAAATAAAACAGAATGTTACCTGATTTTTTTTCCACACCACTTGTAGATACAACACACATTGTAGCCACAGGTAAACACCCATCAGATTTTTTCTTCTATTTCTATTTGTATTACAGATCTCTCAAATTACCTCATTCAATAGGGCCCGAACAATGTATTTTGCCAATGTCAGTTATATTTGACACACAAAAAGTAATTTAGTCTGTTAAATTACTTGATTTCACTAAAAAATAAGAAAAATGCAACAACCAAAGAGGTTTGGCATCTCAGAAGCTCAGAGGTTAAGCAACCAGCTCTAATGTCTAAATGATTTTCAAAACTCTCAGTTCAAAGCACAAAAACATGGATCAAGCCAGAAAGAAGCACCTGCCTTTACAAATAGGACTGAGCCTAGGAAATGCAGCGAGGCACCGGTCTCAAAAGGAGCAACAAGTCCGAAACCAGGTTTAGTGGGTTTGGGGAGAGGGGGAGCAGCCGTGGTGCTGCAGCCCCTTGCTCGCCGGGCCGGCAGACAAACTGCTCACGTTAGGGAGCAGCGTAACGGGTGCCCTTTCCTTATGGCCCGCGCACTGAAAGAGTAACTCCCCAAGCCAAGCAGCAGCGCATTTCAGCAAACCACATCTAGCACACGAAGCCACATTTTGAATGGTCTCTCATTTCTGAGGACCCGTTTTGAAAAGCTCATGGTATTTTAGAAAGCATGCAAAGTTTTTGTGAAGAATCATTTAAAGCAGTATTTTTACTACTTATGTATGCTAGTGCTCCCAGAGAGTACTAGCATAACATACGCGTGTTCAGGAAGTTTCAGAACTTGTATTTTGAAGAACATTTCTAATGGCAAACTACCAAGGCTATATAAATACTAAGCATGCCTTACACATGCTCTTTGAGGTAAGATCTTGCAAACTGCCTGTTCCATGTAATATTGTCTCATAACTGCATTAAAAAACCATTTTGCAAGAGTCTGTGATGAGTCTGGCTTTTGTTTAGAATCCAGAAAAAAAGGGGGAGAGTAATACTTCACTAATGTCTCCTTTAATAACGCTGTTTTCAAAAGTGTACTTCCTCTAATGGCAGAGATGACTTCTTTGTCTCTGTGACTTTATTTCCAAACCGTACGTAGTTTATGTGAAACATAGCTCCAAGGCTATCAATTGAGCTTGAAAGTTAATGTTCCTGTAAATCACCAACTGCCAAATCGAGTTACACCATTTACCTCGTGACTGGTTTTTGAAAGTTACCATCAAAGTACTTAGCTAATGGCATCTGAGGCCCTGCTTGTCTCGCCGCCGTGGATGGCCGGCGGCCGCCCGCGCGCCGGAGGGCCCAGGCGAGCTGCCCGCGTGCTGCAGCAGCGCCGCTACGGTGAGGCATCAGCGGGCTGCGCCAGGGATGGATCCGAGAACCCAACACCGCCACGAATCATGTCATTAACTCGCAATTCTCTTTCCCTCCTAAAGCGCCTTGTGGCGGGAGAGCCATGGCAACAGCACAGTGTTTGAAAAGTGCTTTTCAGAGAACTCGGGAGGTGAAATGAAGGGTTTTCTTTCTTCAAATGCAGAGTTTAAACGAACAACAATCAGCAATCTTTATTTCCTCTTTCTTTATAGGGTTTTCCCCAACTTAACCTTCTGCTTCTTCGGCTTTTCCGTACTCGCTTACACTCACATTTCCCTTGAGCATCCTTCCCCAAACCCACCTAAGGAGGACAACCAGGGCACGGCCTGAACCCTGCGCAGCAGGAGCCGGGGCTCGGCGTTCAGCATGGGCCGAGGCAGCCGGTGCTCAGTGAGCTGCTGTCCTCAGCGCAGGACGACAGACACCGCACCAGG
The DNA here is from genome assembly GCA_013398735.1 of Nothocercus julius. Lineage (NCBI taxonomy): Eukaryota > Metazoa > Chordata > Aves > Tinamiformes > Tinamidae > Nothocercus > Nothocercus julius. The sequence goes on from VZSV01000130.1 coordinate 2,190,552, forward strand.
TCCACAGCAAACGATCAAGACCACCCAGCTCATTCTCATCACTAAGTCTGGACTGATTCCAATCAGCATGGAGGAGAGAAACAGGAGTCTGCTGAAATCCACAGGGTGAAGCTAGCGGTGATGACTGCGTCTGCCTTCCACGACACAATCCATGAGTTTCAGTCTAACTTAAAAATTAAAGTGCTAATGTTGGTGCAGCTTAAGCATCTCTCCAACTAGCAACTATGCTATCACTTTGCAAGTGTTCAACAGGTAAAATTTCAAGAGACATTCTAATTTATTCTAGTATCTCCTAATGTATAGGACACAGTTTAATTTAAGGACTGTTAGAATTATCTGTCTACTGTTGGAATTATTATTTTTAGTTAAGCAGTTGCAGAGAGAGGAAACCCGTCTCAGAGTGGAATAAGAGGTTTTCTCAGGTTGGACATTTAGCTAGTAACATGTTGACAGAAGGTCACCAATGAAAGACTGTGCAAGGATGCCAAGAGGGAGGAGCTGAACTGTTGCAGACGGCTGGTTAAGGAACTGCTTGGCTTCCATTTCAGTACAAGAAAAATTTGGTCTAATTTTGCTTTATGATATTCTGTTTTCTTCTTCAAATCAGTGGAGGTCCCCACATCACTACAAAGTCTTAAACGACACTTCCACAAAGATCAGGTACCAGCAGCCTCATTTTTTCCTCATACGTATTATGGAACCTATTTCTACCTAGATTCCAAGATTACTGTAATGCTTTGGGCCAGCAAGGATTAGAAAAATCAGTATGTAAAACAATACAGCCAGCAACTGAAATCAGGCTACTTGAGGAAAGAAAGAAGTAGGTACAGATTTTAAGTGACAGAGAACTGATTACTTTAATGTTCATAATAATACAACCTGCCAGCAGAATAAGGAATAGAGTCATCAGTTAACTAGCAGTGGTGACATTTCTTGTTGTCATTCAGCAGACTAATTGCCTCTTTTGTCAGGTATGAATTCCTTTTAACAGAGATGTTAAAGGAAAGGGTGCCTGGCCAAAAAGATATTCCTGATTGTTAGAGGCTTTCCCGTTTGCTGAAGTTCCTTTTCAAGCTTGTTTATCATTTAGGCTGATGTCTGAGGAGCTATTGGGCTCTTGACTTTCAAAGCAGGGATAGAAAGAAGACAGAAAGCATTATGAAGCAATTTGCCAGCCTGAATATAACAACCTAAACCACCTATCTATTTCTTCTTTAAAGAAGAGGAAGCATTTAATCATTCTAGACAGACCCTACTTATCAAACTGAATTACTTTAAGCATCTTCCCATAAATCACAAAGAAAAAGTATTTTATGTTTCCAAAAATGAGGCTCTTACTGCAATGAGAAATGTTGGCAAATAAACTTTTCTTGGTCCTATGCTAAATTTTGCGGACTCCTCTTTGCAATACCTAATTTATGGCTGTTTTTTTTTTTTGCTGAGTGGTCTTTTACTCAATTCCATAGAAAGTGATAAACACAATCAACAACCATTCTTAACAAACTTAATTCAGAACATGTTTAGCTTCATGTGTAACCATTAACCCCTCCCAAAAAGTTGTGGGGGGAAGTCACCCTTTTGGAATATTTGCTCTCCTCTTTGCAGAGGCAGAGAGGAAGATTTGCTGATGTTAATCCGGAAAAACTGAGGGAATGAAGTTATTCGTATTGATCAGCTTTTGCTCCTTTTGCATTATTGGGCTATACATCATGTTACCAAACTTTCAACAGGAATTCTACCCAAGAGGTTTTTACTTTTTACTTGCAACTGCTGAGACAGTCACAATAAACAGGACTCTTGATCTGTGACTTTGATTTTCCAAATACATATGTGTTAAAATATGTATTTTTTTAATATATACACAGACACACTCAGAGAGTATAGTCTCAAGAATTTGAAGTTTATCTCAAATCAATTATATTGTGCATTAATAGTGACCAGACCTAAGTAAATAGACCACTATTAACGCTTGTCCTCAATACAAAATGGGCACTTTGCACAACTAACAGCATCACAAGATTCCTTGTGACAAAAGACCATAACACACACCAAATGTGTCTTAGTGTTAGCCTGAACATAAGCAACATCACACACACATTGCTTCCAACACCAAATAAAACCTCTAAACACACCTGGAGCACCAGGTGCCTTTCCAGAAGGAGAGGGGCAGGAGGCAAAGAGGCTACTCACATTAGCAGCTCTTCCCTCTATTGAGGCTTAGGTGCCATTAATGGCAATGATAGTTAATCGGAAGACCAAAGCGGTGATCCGGGGCACTCTGCAAGTCTCTTAAAAAGGAGAGAGCTGCCTACAGAGATATGTCCTCATATCAAATAGTATTCCACGAACTTTGAGGTGCATACGGACAAATACATGATTGTAGCTGCTCTGCCTATCGATGCGCCTGAGAAGCACAAGCGTCACAAAACCTCTCCCACCTAGTCCAGCTACAAGATCTGACACTGAAGAGCAGCAAACCTCATGAAATCATAATAAAAGGTATCACTGAACTTTGCCCTCAATTATCACACCAACTTGCTTAAAGCTTCCTGGCAGTTTTAACTGAAATTATTCCTTCAAAAATGCTCTGATGACTAAAAGTTATTATTTAATAACAGCATATCCCTGGGCTACTAAAAGAGCTCTGAAAAATGATTTCAAATTATGTCATTTTGAGAGAAATGCTGTCTGGAAAACTAGACAAAGTCTTAGTTTTAACCTACGGCCAAATATCTCATTGTCTGTCAGGGCATAAAAAGTTACATAAATACTAAAGTCTTCTCTGTTGGAGTCAGATGAACTGAAATGTTATACAAACCAGTTGGCATCTTTCCGATTTTGCTTAATTTACTTTACAAACATAGTTACTTAATTATGAAATGAGAGCGAGGCGTACACTCTACAACATGCTAGAAAAAAGCCAGATTGTGTGTTCCATGCTGGTAAACATTGAGACTGAGCCCTTCTTTATCTCACCACAATAGGTTATCAAAGTATTTTATCAAAAAAAAACAAATGCTATTCTTGCCCTGCAATGATATGCTGAAATCCATGCAGCTAACAAAACACGAGAGAACATCTTTTCTAAGAGGATACCATGTTGGGGATGTTAGCACTCCAATCGGCATAAAAGTGATGACAATAATAAAAAAAGATAAAAGAAACAAAAAAGATAAAATTCCTCCAGTGAGTCTCACAAATCAGATGCAAACCTTTAAAATGTAATGGTCTTGAACGTAAAGGAAAGGGTAAACCCTTGCTGAGCTCTTCACCTGAGCTTCCAAACTATGCAGACAGAAGCAGTGATTCATTAAACAAACACAGAATTAGTTATATTAAGCCATTACAATTCCCTCTACTTTCTCTTCTTCTATGAGAAAAAATAACCCAACAAATTAATTTACATGTTTAAGGCTATGAAAACCTATCAGAGGAAGCTAAATAAGAAGTAGCTTTCATGCTTTTGTTTCCCTGTGAAGAAGGATTTATCTTAAAAATAAACGCTTTAGAGTCTCTTCTTTGTTAGCACATATCCTATTGGCATTTAGGAAAATTAAACTGGGATTGAGTTATTGCAGAAATGCACATTCGATTTGTTTTCAGGGAAATTCTTACTACTGAATTTTATCACGAAAACTTCCTCCACCTGATGCCCGCACGCATTTTCAAAACAGGTTTTGCTATTGCTTGAAGCTGAGAAGGTATCAGGTCAATCCCCCACACAAGGACTGCTGTGGTATCTCATATATTCTCCCTTAGGGACGTAACTGCCTTTCTGCTATAGAAAATGACTTTTTAATAAGTTCCCCATGTAGAATTAGAGCATTACACAGATTACCAGGACATTCCTACCCATCGAACCACAGCACTGATGGCAGTTACAGGCACAGAGGAGCTCAGTTGGGTTTTCACAGCACAGAGCAAAACAGAGCACCCAAATGATTAACTTAGCTCCAAGATTCCCAGAATAGATTAACTACATCCTGAGCACTTTTGCTTACGCTCTCTTCCAAACACACGTACGAAATGAATTTTTTTAATCTCCCCACTGTTACTTTGCAGTTCATTGCACTTCTTTGCTGAGCTTACTTCGTAAGTTAAGTCTTTCCCAGGCACTATTCCATCTCAAGGTTTCAAACAGGGAAGAAAACTGAATTTCCCACTGGACACAATGGGCCCCAATTTAGACATACAGTTAATTTAAGAGAGAAAAGGGTTATTTTGCTTTCTTTCTCATTCATAAGTTTCATCGCAGTCACTATATTGTTCAATCTATAAAATGTTTTCAATAGCAGGGGAGAAAGGAGTGTTTAGGGATCATTTTACCCCAGAGAGGGATGTTTTTCATTCATTCAAAAGAGGCAATTCCTCTCCAGTGTTCACGTACTCGTGTTCAGAGTACAATGAGTACAAGTTAATACTCATGTTATGAAAACAAATAAGTGTTTTTTACCCCGATTTCAGTATCTTTGATCGAGCTTTTCCTCCAGCACCCACAGGACTATCGCGGCGCTTGCAGGGACACGCGTTTTGGCGCTGCGCTGATAACGCCGCACGGAGACGCGCGGCGTCAACACGCCAGGCATTTTATTTGTCAACTGCTCACCAGCAGCATAAGCAAAAGCTCCTTTTCCAAAAAGGTCTGAGATAGCAACTTCAATTTCATCATATCCTACAAGATAAAAGAATAGAATATATATATATTCTTTCATATATATATATATATATATATATACACACACACACACACACACACACAGGATATATACAATATGAAAGCAAGACTTTGGACTTCCTGCTCAGGTACCTTTAATTAATCATCAGTATTGGTATTCCACAGGGTGGAGGTAAATTTTTTTTAATCATCAGAAACCTGGGCATTTTAGCACAGGGGAAAACGGCATGCATCGGCGGTGATGAAAATGCAGGAACTGCTACGAATGAAGCTGAACAGAAGCGATGATCACAGCAGCACTGATTAAGCTCCTGAATAGATACTGATTACTATCAAGCAAAATGGTAAAACTCATTTTTTTCCCTTAGCAGATATGCAACGTATTAACAAAACAACCCTACTTAACTAATAAATGTAGCTTGAAGTGTTCTAAATTATTTATAGGACTCAAATATTTATTGAATAGGTTGAAGTCTTTGTTACTCATATTAAAGCTTGTAACAATAACAGTTACAAAGACACACACAAGAAAGGTAAAAAGGTTTTGGAAAGCTGAGCAAGAAAGCCTTTTTTGTTTGATTGTGTAAGGAGGAATATGCTATAGCATAAACATTAAACCTTGCATATAAGTGTTTAACTAAACACAAATTAACGCACCAACATAATAAAAGCAATTTAACCTGTAGCAGATGAACATATAACTAAATAAGCTAAATAATTAATAGCCCATCTGTTTTGCCACTAGTGTTTTAGCGTTTAGCCCATGTTTTTGAGGCAAAATTCATGTGGCACTTCTCTGACATAGGTGATACTGTAATACAAGGGTGATTTAATTGTAACAGTAAATCAGTAGAACCAAAACATTTAAAACAAATTGTGAAACACCTTAAAAACTGATGGTTTACAAATAGCTGTGAAGTAGATAATTTAGAGCATAAAAAGCTTTTTTTTAAAAAAAAAAACAAAAAGGTATCTGTCAATTGTTTTGTTCACACAGGGAATTTGAAGTCTGACAATATTATTAGGGTTTAGCAATGTTAAGTAACTTGATTTATTAACAGTACAGAATGTTAAATACTTACCTTGCTTCTTCTATAGAGCAAGCATACAATATTTAGTATCATAATTTATGTAGGCTTTGCTTGACTTTAAAAGGAAGACCTAATTAAAGAGCATAGATTTAATAGACCTGTTTTATCTGCATCTAAATCAACATTTAATTAATAACCTTTTTCAACCAGCCCTTAAATTTTGCTACTGTTCTTCAAGGTGTAAGACACTGCACACTTTAACATTAATGGATTACATACTTTGTACTCCTTAAAGATAATTACATTTGCATTGTACAACCACAATGGCAAGAGAAAAATCTGTACTTATTTACATAATATAGATACTGCAATAAATATTACATTGATCACAGGCTCCAAAGAAAGAGATAAAATCTAACTTAAAGAAAAGGACAAAAGGCAAACTTCATCAGCTCAGGAAAGTAGTCACTTCTGCTTAGAAAGTCTTCAGACCCAGCGGCAAGAGCAATGGGACTTAGGTCATACGTGAGTTAAGAGCATGAAGTCACCTTTGCCCTGGCGTTCCAGCTGCCCTGCATCACCCGGAGAGGAGAACACAGTTAGGAGATATTTTTAAATGGAGTTGAGATAATTGATAGATATTCTTGAGATAATATTAGAAACGGTAGATAATATTACTAAGATAATACTAGGAATTTATGACAAATGAAGTTTAACGTTTTCAATTTGACACAGTTCTCACGGATTCCCTGTAGCAAGCGTGAAACATTTCACAGCGTTAGCAACGACACAGTTCTCAGTGCAACACGTATTTGCTGTGCACCTGCAAATGAAAAGACAAGTGCTGCTGAAAAGCAACAGGGACAACTGCTCCCGGAAAGCCAACTGTGCCTTACAAATCTACTTTGGAGGCTTCAATTAGAACAAATTTTAAAGAAAATACATTTTTATTAAACATGTTTAGAGCATTTGGGGTCCTTTAAGATTGGTAAACAAGACGAGTCAGATTGTGGAGGACTGATGGTTGTATTTTGGGTAATTCAAATGCAGAGAGCACCAGATCAAAAGCTTGCAGGGGAAGAAAAAGAGAACAAAAAGGGGCCAAAACACGAGAGATGGTGTTTATAGCGTTCCCTAAATTGGCTTAGACTTTCTCAGCATTCAAAGCATTCATGAAGTGCTCATGAAGCGTAACAGAAGCTACATAAGCAAACATAAATCTGCTATATCGTTTAACAACCTAAGGGAAAAACCACCTCGCCTTCTTCAAGTTCTTAAGGTACAACACTCAAAAGAGCAGTTCATATGAAATTATATAGGGTAAACTCTTGCTATTTTATTCCTAAACTAGGAAAAAAGTAAAAATAACCCTGTGTTTGGCTTGTTAAAACACACTCCTGGCCCAGTTAGCCCTTCGCCAGGGTCCCCGGCAGCAGCATCGCCGGGCGCTTCAAGACCCAACCCGCGGTCTCTGCCTTGTTGCAAAGGCCCTGCGCGTCCATCCACAGAAACCATCTATCCCGAGAAAGGACGGGTTCTGCGCTCGCTAAAGCTCTCACAAATCAATTTTAGCAGCAAACAAGCTTGGGAAGGGGGGGGGGAGTTACTCTTGCCAAGTTCATCAGTGATTATAAAACTATGACAATTGGAAAGAATTACAAAATTACATCTAGATAATATTTAGCGATTGGACTCCATAACAATCGTAGCGGTTGCAGTATTGGAAGACACACAGGCCACGCCAGCTCCTCAGAGCTGCTCGCCCACGAAAGCTGCTTTTGATTCAGCACCTTTTCTGCCCTTTTGTCCCCCAGGAAAGGCGCTTCCTTCCGCCCATGCTGCTCTCCAGGGCATCCCTACCGCACGATGTCTTGTGATGGAAAAAACAACCTCCAAAATAAACCAACCAGCCCCCTCCAACAGCAGCAAGCACAAAACCCCGACCACACACACCTCTTTCTGCCACTCAGGAATGCACTTTGGGCTCACAATCTTGTAGTGCTCTTCCTAGCTTGAACGGTCTCCTTCCTACTCACAAAACCACACGGCTGTGTAAATTATGTATCATGAGAAGCAGCCCCTGCAGACACAGATAAGGGAATATGGTCTCTGTCCCACTATTTATCCTTCATTGAGAGCACTCACTCCTCCTTGCCAGGACAGGTAACCTACACAACACCCGTCCTTCCTTTCCTGTACACTCATATACCAGCTATGCCTCATATGTTCAGAGAAGAAAAGCCAGAAAAACACATCATTGGTAGCAACGGAGGAGAGGGAAACAAAAATCACCCCATCGTTTCACACAGTGCATCCTTTCCAGGAGGCCACCAGGTGAGGGCTGTGAAAACACTACAGAAATGTGTGAACCACCCCAGGAATACGCGTGGATGGACACTCTTGCCAAAACTGCTGTGAGAAACACCTAGGGACACCCAGGATGCTTGGACGCGTTCCTTGTCCGTTGCCGTACTTCCAGCAATGTACTTCCCCGTTCAGAGGGCACTGCTCGAGGCCCACCAAGGTGTCCTACCAGATGCAGACTGCAAAATAACCACAATGCTCTCCACAATAACTCATCTTGGAGGCGAACGCCGGGAAGCCGTCATCACCACAGCGAAACAGGTGCGAAACGCTGGCAACTGCCTCCATCCGAGCTGGCGTCGTCCTTACGGCGCCGTCCTTCACAGAGCTTGGCTATGGGGACCGTGCCAAAGAAGGGAGCGCATGGCAGGAAGCCGTGAAGCCCAGTCCTGCTGCAGCATTGCGCCTATCGAAGGAGGACGTGTCATTTTATATTAGACATGAATGACTCAAGCAAGGGCAAAGTGAAAATGCATTTGCTCAGGAAAGAAGGATTTGTCACAACAAAGAGATTTTCAATTCATTAAAACCAGAAACCCTCTGACCTTTCAGTCAACTACAGACAAGGGACATTCTGTTTCTGAACTATGCAAATGGTAATACAAAAATCAAGAATTTTTATTATCCTTTTACATATGCATAAACCACACATTCCCATTTTAAAATTACATTATACTGTGGCCTTCTAACTTTGAGTGACTGTTGCTAGCTAAGTTTTATCATTTAATATATAACACCTGCATTTGGCATAATAAAATTACACATTCCCTTGGAAATCAGATAGCTAGAATGTTTCTGCTTCTTTTTTAGACAAGGAGAAGACCTGCCTCTAAATTAGAATCTTTGATGTTGACTTTTCATCAGTAATAGAGAACTTGGTTTAAAAATTAAAAACCCAAACATCAAAATGCATGAAAAGCTGTTAGAACTATTCAGCACGGTAACAGTACAAAGCCCGTGGCTTCGAAGATTGCGCCTGCCATTTAGGATCTGATGAGAAACCATGAACTTGTTTGAGCCTCAAAGCACAATAATCCTTGTGAACTTTCTGCTGATACGGCCAAGACTGGCTGCTATACAAGAAAACATTTGTCTGGATTCAGAAACCTGGCTCGAGCTCTAATTAAGACGAGGTTTCCATGTATGTTTGGACCTTTTGCCAATGTAACTCCTTGAGAAAACTATGCTAGTGGGAAAGTAAATGGACAAGGCCCCTATTTTTAATAGTTTCCCCAGCTATTTCTACATCACTGAGATCTGTAGAGCGGCCTCCTAAGTTTTGCCCTGGTACATAGCAAAAGGGCAAGGACTTTGCTGAAACACCTTGGCAAACTGCCTTGAAAACAAATACCAGGAGCAACAAATCCCTACCTTTTTATTTTTACTTCCCCCCAGAAGACCTGAGCTAAACCTTAAATTTGCATACCTATTCCAGAGAAGAATTTAGATCATGAAGATGCTCATAATTGTTCTTTCTATGCTCCTAGCCCTAAAGGTTGTACCTCTTTTCAACTCTTCTGAATCCTCCTGCAATACAGTGCAAGCATAGCAAGTGTCTTGCAAACAAATGATCTTTTACTCACCTTCTTTCTCTGACACGCCAGCTGAAGGCAAGCTGTAATCACATCCCTGGCATGTCTAAAACAGCTGCACACTCCACACAGATCCAAAAAGCGTGAAAGATAAAGAAAGGGGACAAAAGCCACTTGAGACACTTGTGCCCTCGCAAGCCTCGGTCTAGCATTAAAGTAAGTCTCTAGGCATACATATGTGTATATTGACTATT
>VZSV01000130.1:2203751-2353770 GCA_013398735.1 Nothocercus julius
ACAGGGGCCCAAGAGTCACAGCAATATTGCAATCTACCATTTCCTGGAGCATTCCCACTGGAAGAACTTCTATGGACATTTTGCATTAAATCACAGCTACAAATTACCAGGTAGATAGGAAAGATATTCAGGCAATACTGGGAATGCTGGCAGCACTTCCAAGGCAGGAGACTGGAGTTTGCTATTATTGCATGAGTATCAGTTCCTACCTGTGTACTAGAATGAATTCTGCTTTGCACAAAAGCACATACTTGTGATTCCCGTTTATTATTAAGAGGCCAATACCCTTCTATTGGTATAAAAATGCATACAGGCCATTTTCTATACAAAGAGAATTTCCTGAAGTATTCAGTAGTAAATACGTGCAGCATCCAACCTTTTGCTATTATCAGCAATAAATGACTTAAATTTACTATACATCCAGCAAGCAATTGGTAAGACTGGTTTTCTGCAAGGGGAAGAAGATAAGAGCTTATGTCTTGGCACAGCAATCTGTACCACAGAGCAATCTGTACCACAGTTTGTTTGCTGTTGCTCCTTGCAACCCCCACTGTGCTAATTTGCAGTGTCATGCTTAAAAGACTCCTCAAAACTCCTCTCAGAAAGAAAACTATTAGTTTCATATGCGACTCCAATTAGTTACTTGAAATTGGAAAGGATAGACAAGACACTATGAAACTGCTTCCAACATTTCTGCACTGCTGTTCCCATAGCAAGTACCCAAGTGCAGTGAAAGAGCCTTCGCTTAGGGGAAAGCAAAAAACCAACCTCAGGTCTCAAGCCGCCACGAAACAGAGCTGCACAGAGGGCACGGATTCAAATGGGGTACCCGCGAGCACAGGTGACTCCAGGGAGCACTGGAATGTCCTTCTCACAGGCCAGCAGCCAACACAGCTATCTGCTGAAGCACCAAAGCGGAGCAGACGACGCGTCGCACGGCAGCAACGCGGCGGCTCCGGGCTCCGCCGGGAACAGCCCCGCGCCTGCGGGAGAGCCGGAGAAGGGCTCCTTGGAAACATAGCCCATAGCTTTCCATGCTACCTTCATCTGCTTCTCTTGCTTGGACATAGCAAGAAGGGGAGTCATCAGGGAAGAAAGGGTAGAAGCAAAAATCGAGGCTTTTAAAGATAATGATTCTATTTCCTAGAAAAATTAAAGTGTGCCTTCAGTCATAATTAGATTAATATCAAGCTATATTACAGCATAACAATTGCTGCCAGAGTTCAGTCATTCAAATAGAACAGTAGTAATCAGATCTCATTAAGCAAATATTCATCTATTCCAGAATATCAACCAGAGTCTGACTCCAGCAAATGGACACAATTGGTAGGTGAACCAAATCCTGACACGTGCCTGGAGGAAACAACCCATGCCGAGAAGCCACGTGGATGTCTCCTTTTACTGGATTACGTATGCATATGTCCATGTTGCAACCACAGAGTAAAAGCTTAAAAGGGAATGCAGAAACTGAGAACGGGTTTGCGTTTTAGACGCGATTTCTGAAAGGATCCCTGGAAAATGTAATTCTCTCAGTTTATGTTATCTTATGGGCACATATGGTTCATTTGGTGCTAGAACTAGCGATAACGCTGTGCGAGGCAACGAGCAGGGCTATTCAATCCCTTGAACCTGATCTTTTGGGAAAAACGGATATCCTTCAGTCTGAACAAGGTGGCTCAGACTGATTTTCACTCACACCCTTGTTTTTTTTCTTTAATCCTACCATTTAAGCAGCACAGGTTGAGGCAAGATGCCTCCACCTCTGAGGTGCCAGCAGGGAGAGGTCAGTCGGCGATGTGGCAAACACACGATGGGTCTGGTGTTTATCCTGCTAGAACCGTTCGCCAGGAGGGTCAGCACTACAGAACACTTGCACTTGAGCCTCCACGTTTGCAATTTAATGTAGGAGCAAAGGAAGTGGTGTTTAAGCTATATAAAGATCAGCTCACATAAGCACTCTTACCTTCTACACATCCTGGATTGTTTCAATTACAGCACAAAAATACATAAATATCAGTTTTCCATATATATAATAATTTTCCCACCCAGTCTATTTTTTAAGCCTTTATTCAACATGTGACGACTATCCACATGACCCAAGTTTTTAATGAATATAAACTTCAGCTTTACAAGTCATCACTACCTGGTTCAATAACAGATAACAGATTTAATTTGATAAATATTCATGTGTAAACAAGTGGATATCTTTGCAGCTTCCTTGTTGTTTTTGAAAGTAAACCTGAGGGAAAAGGGTTTATTTCTCTTTCCAGAAAAATAATCTCACTAATTTCTGTAGACACAGCTGACCCTTCAGTTTGAAGCAGTAGGGAATAATTACGCATTAGCAGCCTCTCACAAGCTCTAATGCATTTTGCACTATGATAGCCAGCTTAATAGAGTTTAACTCTTAATAGAGTTTAACTTCTTAGAAATAAGTAGTAATTTCTGCAAGGTACAAGCATCTCAATGCAGCCTGGCTGTACCATACAGGTCTCTGCATCTTGTGCTTGCAATAAATACACGAAGCGCAGCGAGTCCCTGAACACCACTTGGACGCCCTCCCACAGCAAGCCCAGCCCTCGCCTCCAGAAGGCGACGCACGCGCCTTCCGAGATGCTACCAACGTGCTACCTCCTTCTAGTCTCTTTGATCACTTGACATCAACAGCCTAACTCTGGTTACCACTTTTTGGTCATTGCTAAAGTTCATAATGGTTCTACCGTTCCAATTTTCTGGTTGACTTTAGCTGCCGGCTCATAAAACCCTCGTAGGGGCAACCTACTCTAGGACAGAAAGGAACTAGAGGCATTCTGCAGAAAGGTTCAAAAAATCACTAGTTCTCTGGAAAATATTAACACAAGCTGCATGTGACAGGCAGAAAACCATTACTTCATGCAACTTCTGGGAGGCCTCAGGTGGAGCACTGCTCCTTTATCACACTTTGAAGCCTAACAAAATGGTAAGAAGCTTAGAAAATAAGATTGGGGGGTGGGGGAGAGAGACTGGATTAGTTCATAGTGCATATAGCCTTTAGAAAAGGTTAAGATGGAACATTACAAATGGTGAAATATTTGTCTTTAGGAAAGAGTGATCCACCAGGAGCAGTTAAGCAGTTCACCAAAGGCTGATGACCTGTTGGGTCTTCTGCCTCACAATAAACTGTATCAATTCAACATTACCTACAATATTTTTGACAGCAAATAAGCAAATTGCTTATTTTTTACTGAACATCCTACAGGATGGCATTTCTGAATTTAAAGCAAACATTCAAAGTTTTCTTCAAGTATTACTGAATAATATTTTAATTTTATTTATGCCAAGTCCTATAAAATACAACATGAATTTAGAGATTAGTGAACTTGTTGCTAATTGCTACATGATTGAGGTTTTGGAGGTGATACAGCTCAGGTCACGTTCTGTAATGAAAACAAGCATGCTTAATGCCGAGGAGGAAGTGCTACAGATCCCATTTCTCAGGGGAGAATTCCTGGTTACACAGAGCAAGTAGAAAGCAACACCCACACTCAGTATCTCCAAAGGTGTCCCAACTCCAAGGCATGTGCCATGGTGCTCTCCACTTCCTTGTAACCTCTTCTAGTTCATACTTGAATCATTACATAGTTTTCCAGACCATACTACTTAGGTGCATTACTCTATATTGTATAGAAGTTAAACTCTTGCCCTATAGCAGTTCCTAGACCCACAGTTTAGGAGTTCAGTGCTCCCAAACCGAGTTCTGCGATGCAATGAGTCATTAACAGGCTCTAGTCCTTGAAGAACGTTATGTCCTCACAATCCTCTAATGAGGATTAGAGGGAAGTATATATATTATATGTATATATTATGTATGCACATAGAACAATTGGAAGTATCCATTCATTTCCTATAGTAAAAAACTCTTATCCCATTGCCCCCCAAAAGATATCTTATGTCAACACAAGAGAACCTTTAAACTACAGGAAAGATTAGCATCACTCTCCTGGGATAGACTGCTTCATCACAACCAATTTGTCACAATGATGGTCTAATTAAATGCATTATTCTTCTTCAGCAAAGACATGAACACTTGACATGTTTGAGTCAGACATACAAGTCTTCCCCTCTTCCTCAATCTATACCTTTCTTTGCCATGGCAGGCCCGCAGGGAAGGCTGCAGGCCTTCATTTACAATGAAATCAGTGAACAGAAGAGGCGTTTTTTAAAACCATTTTCTGTAATGGTTGGATGAGTAAACCTCATGTGTTCACAGGAATCATGCTGCAAAGTAAACACTTAAGTTAGCTTCGGCGGGTCCTTTTAATGAAAACATTTCAGATATTCCAAACCAAGCCAAACGAAAGAGCCAATGCCTCCAGAAAAATGGATAACAAGGCCCTGAGATGTCAAGCTGACCTGAAAGGTAGAAACAGCTACTTGCCTACTGTCTTCAATAAATTCAAAATCCAACATCCATTTTTTCTCCAAAGTTATGAAAAAGAACAGCGCCTCTGTCTCATACTATGTGAGCCATACATCAGGCCACAGTTCAGAGAAGTTTAAGCCATTTTCCAGCAGTTTACAAGAACTCAGTTGCAATTGTTTAGGCTAAAGAAAGCTGCATGTGACCCTCTGCAAGTAGGCAATGAAAATATTATGAAGAGAAAAAAAAAAAAAATCCTATACAGGCTTATGCACTAAGTCTTCCTGTGACAAATTTTAACTGGATTGTCTTTTCCAACAATTCACCGTTTTAGCCAAGTTGCAAGATAAATGGGATCTGCAAATGCCTTCCTTTTGCTTAGTTTTGACATTACTTGTGGTACTGAAACCAGCTGCAGTACGTGAGACTTTTGATGCTATTAAAAATTCCTTGCTATTTCAAACAGCAGTTAAACAAAGCAGCAACCAACCATGAACAAGAAACTGTTCTGTTTCTTGGGTCAGTACGAAGTGCATACAAAGAAACAAAAATAAAAAGGGTAATGAGAAATGGCTTAAAGTGGTATTAAATTACTTCAGCTAGGCATTAAACCAGACTTGACCACTCAGGCACAAAGCACGATGAATTTTGCAGGTGGAACCTCCGAAGCAAGACAGGAGAGAGTAAGGAAGCTTGGCAGAGACTGGATTTCCTTTAAAACGTACCCCAGTCAAGCTAAAACCTTTTTTCAGATATTTAAGCATTGATAATGAAGCATTAAAATAAGTGCAAGTATGGATTACTTTAGTAACATCAACAGCAAGCATTAAATGAATGTATTGTTAATAGGACCTTATCACTAGTAGATGCTGCACCGCCTTCTTCCTTCCATTCAGAGGAAACAAGCATGTAGTTAAAACAAAAACCCCACTGCAACCAATCACATGCTCAAGACTTTCAGTATTAAAGCTGAATTAATTTTAAAGAAAATAGAAAATGCAAAGATAGTTAATAGGGAAAAGAAAACAGAAACATGCATTTCTGTTTTGTACCTGGCTATTTGCCTGAACATACAAGCCCAAATTATACTCATTTCCTCACAAAATAAGTTACAATAATTAAGAAGCAAGAAAAATCATTTCGGCCTCTCAGAGGCCAAGGAGAAATCCAGCGGTCAACGCTTCTTTACTTAACAGGAGTTAGTGTCCAAAACTGTAAGTGATTTTTTCTTTAGTATATGTGTATCATTTGTCTGCCAAGTCACTGAACTACCAGTGTTTAACTCATTATTCTGCCAGTCCCACAGAAAATAAAGAGCCTTTCTCACACAGTCTAAAAGCAGATTCTGCTCTCCAGCAATGTAAAGACTTACACTTTTCAGGCCAAACATAGCTCTGGCCTTCAGCTATAACACACAAAAGGATCAGGCAAATCCGTCCCTTGCTGGCACATCCTCCTTGTATGTACCATAAAAAATACATCTCAGTTTCTTCAGATAAAGTCTTCACACAGGGGTTCGTGACCATTAAATTAAGAATCAGTTTGTGATAAAAAAAACTGTATAACTGTACACAATATAATGCACCATTTTTTATTTAGAAGGGCTAAAATATCAGTAAAACATCATGTTTGAGAAGCTTAGACTATGTTAACAGCTAACAAAAAACAGTCAGCATTGATTCCTTGATAAAAGTCAGAATTTCAATGTATAATCACACCAAAAAAAGGGAGGAGTGTGGGGGAAAAAAGCAGTAGGCATCTTCATAAACCAATCATTGTAATTTATAAAACATCTCAATTCTACTTGATGTGATTACATACTTTTCATTAAATGACATTCTTCATTGATTTATAAATGTAGGATTGAGGGACTCAAAGGAAAAAAATGAAAATGAAGTCAGAAAATGTTTTTCCTGAACACCACTTAAGTAAAACCAGAAGTCTTGAGCATTTCTCTGTGTTAACTCCCTAGAGACCCGCACATTTGCAGGAGCTCACAGGGAAGCAGCGTGCTAAGGAGCTCCAAGAGCGACAGCCCGAACGAGACGGGAGCCACACAGAAGCTGTGCATTGCTGCGACTCCCCATTTTTTTTTATTATTTTTTAAATAGAAAGCATGTGTCACCCCACTACAGACTACTGCAATACTCTGGAATGTTCTTATTAATAGCATTCTGTTACTAATATCCACTAGTAATTAAAGCTAAAAGCGTTACCAGATCTTCATATTCTCAGATTAGAGTGCAAAGGGGAATTCTAAGGTGCATTCTTCTCTGTCAGTCTGGCCTTCATTTATCACCAGAGCACTCTAAGAACAGAAGTACTGAGAACTTGACTCTGGTGTGTTGATTCATTTAATTTATTTTACTTTAGCTTGTTACTTCTCATGTTTATTCGAAGTTACTTGAGATTTTTCTTGAGCCTGCTGCCCAGCACAGAAGCCCAGCTCCTCTCCCCACCCACACCAGTTTGGACCTATATCCAGAAGGAAACAGGAAAATTATTCCTCTTTCTAAATTCTGATTAATGCCTTACCATACTAGAAGACCTTTAGATAGATGTATAAGCTCCACGCTGTGACTTCTTTCAGTCATTAATTCTCTCTGCTTTCACTTCGGTAGAGGAGAGGAAAACAGCACCATGTTCTTCTATCCCAACGACGAACTTTGAGTTCCTACTACGCCCTACTACACCCTATCCCGGGGCATCCCAGAAGTTGGAATTACATCATTTTGTAAGAGACAGCCTCAGGTACCACGCAAGGCAACGGGGTGGCCATGTGCTAGCCAGTCACAAGTGCACCAAGCACACGCAGCAAGCCAGGAGGAGGAACACCAGAGAAGAGACCTTCTGTCTCCAGGTAAGCTGGCAAGTCTTACAACACTTAGTGATGCAAGGGCAGGTTTTGCAAGCTGAAACTTTGAACAGTAACAGGTAAGACAATTCCAGTTTGGTAGAATGTAACTGAGAACTTGAGCGGGGCACTCATTGCTTCTGCAGATTTACAGGGGGTCTCCCAATGGCCCCAAGCCAAGCAGGACACAAATCGTACAGCTCTTCCAACAACAGGGCTATTAATCATTAATAAATTTTCCTGGCTGCTGCTGTTACCCAAATCCACTTCAGAACACACTGAGGGAGGTTCAGGGGCCGAGGTCAGGCCTAGCTCTACTGGAAAAAAGCAGCATCCTTTGGTGTGCAGAGGGTTATTTCACAAATTAGAACCATTCCTGTCTGCAACAGACATGTCACATTAAGAAAGGTTAAAGCCAAGAGGAACCCATTTTGTTAAATTACACCAGAATTAATTGATGTGTTTAATCAAAGAGATGGTACTTGGCAATGGCATAAAGCTGCTCTTCTCCAGGGATGGTACCAACACCATGGCAGACTGGCAGCTTTTAAATAAAGACAGAACAATGAAATAAGTGTATACTTCTATCAGAGCTCATGGTTTATAAAACTTCTTTTGAGAGTCTAACTTTCTAGTACTTTTTTTTTTTTTTTTACATGCACTATTAATCTTCTCTTAGCATGACAGGAAGATCAGTAAAAAAATTATATTGACAGTAATTACCAAGTCAAAAGCAAGCTAGAAGTGCAGGAGTACAAGAAAAACAAGTGTAATTTTTACTTGGTTAACAGCTGAGTTTACAGTATTGTACATAATCTCCTGACTGCCTTTAAGAAAAAACAAGAACAACAACTAAAAAACCCACACCACTCAAGTGAGGACAACTTTGTTCTGGCCAAATTTCACCCTCTGTTTCCTCCTACAGAAAGCCTATCCCCTGAGTTATTTCTGCCAAACACTTCTCTGAAGTCCAGTGTAATTACAGTGCCTACTTTAGAGTAATGTCTCTTTCACCAACAAATAAGTAAAATGCAATTTTAACTAAAAAGATCCTTTATGCTGCAATGCATGAACATGCGTCACTTTTTTACTAGTGTCTTCCTTAAAAAATCAATATTGTTCACTGACTCAAGGAGAGCCCTTCATATTCTTTGGCAATATCTCACCAAGCTGAATTGCTCCCTTAGCACAGAACTTTGCTTTTTGTTTTTTTGCTTGCTTTAAGTAAGAGTTTAAGGGGCTGAAGTATCTGGTGGGCTAGACAGAAAGCACAGAATCCAAGAGCCTTTTCTGAAGACAGCAATAGAATTTCTTTGGGTTCTGCACAGCACCAGACTTTTCATTACGAAAGGACTATTTGCCAAACATGCAGTCAAGTTCATTGAGCAACCCTTCTGTAATTATCACACTAATTTCCCATGATGTGGATTTCAGCTACACTGCAAATGCAGCTACTGATATTCTAATTAGATTGACTTTTGGAGAGTAGGGTTTCTCACTCTTTCTCCAATTCTTATGTTTTTTCTAGAATTGACTGAAAACTTCAGAGCATGTATTTCTTAAAAGCCTAGTTCCTGAACCTTAAGTAAAAGCTCATAAGCTCATAGTGATAAAATAGGCAGTAACACTCCTTAGATTAACCCCATGTGACAAGTTTTATTTCAATATCTTATTTGGATGACAACCCAGCATATTAGCCACTTAAGGCAAAACAACTCCCAAGTTATTACAAACCCATTTTGAGCTCTCTCAGTCAACAGCAGCTTTTCCCTTTCAGGTTTCTTGCAAGCTGAAGGACACAAATAACCCTTCTCTCCTTAGCACGATTTTGTGAGGGCAGCTTCCTGGGAATCCCACCCGGCATCAACGCCGAGGCCCAGCTGTGCAATACTCCAGCACGCTCCCCTTCACCTTTTCCCAAATTATTTCTGTGAGGACAGGTAGAAAAGTAGGTATCCTTCCAATGAGCAGGCTCTACAGCAAGGAGGAGAAACGACGTTTCTTTTTAGGAATATCCGTGTGGTCATTTCAAATGCGAGTCCAAATGTTGCCCTTCAAGCACAAAGCATATGCTTGAACAAATTCATAAATTTAGGTTCCTCTTTCCCCTGAACGCACTTATACAATATAGATGTAGTCACTAAGAACGGCTACTCTTAAAACGTGCGTTCTGCTAGAGTGCTTTCTGCAAAAGGTACATGCTGGCTCACGACTCTGAAAAAAAACAGTAATGAACAAGAGGTCAGATATTTTAATTTTGTTGTTCTTTGTTTTGTTTTTCTTTAGAAGATACAACATTGTTTCCAACAAGGTAAAATATAAGCCACAGGAACAAAGAGCAGTATATTTCCTTATTAAAAGCAGATACGTAACCCCTTTATCTGACAAACATTACACAACTGCATTCCATTGGAGATGAAGCAGATGCTTCCTCATTCCATAAAATCCCACATGGTTACCAGGTAACAGGAGACTTAGAGCCGAAATTTCTTTGATAACAACATGTAATTCTGATTCAAAACCATGCAAAAGAATCCCTTCTCTCACATTTCTTTCCCAAAACACAACAGTTTAGTGAGCCAGATGCCACAAATGACACTTTTCCAATATTTGGGGTAACATTCTCAAGACACAAACTACATTATTTCCAAAAGAATAACTGCAGCAGGTAATAGAGACCATTCATATCCAAGCAGGCACAAAAGGATGTGTTGTTTTTAAGAGGCATAGGAAAGCACAACTGTATTATTTCTACCATTCCCCTATTCTGGAACAAGCTAAGGAGAGAACTCCAGCCACTTCAACAGCAACGATCTCTGCAGAACCATTACAGCAACTTCTGGAAGAGATCAGAAGCTACAACGATGTCCCAGGGGGATACTCTTTCTCCAAGGCACAGCTCTGCTTGAAGACAAAATTAGTATGCTAATTCTGCCCGCACTTGGCTCCTTCCCCCTATGGATACCCTATGGATTGAGAAGGAAGGGGAGAGAGGGGCTACAGCTGCCACTGCTGCGGCTCCAGCTGGATCCAGGCTGGCTCCCAGGGACGCTGTTCTGTGGAAGTCACTTTCCAGAGATTCCCCTTTTCAGAAGCATAAGGTGCAACAGAAATGGCATATAGGTGTCAAAGCAGTTTCTGAACAAAACTCTAGGATACCAAATTGCATATTAAATTCATTTCATTCGCGCCCCCTCCCCCCCAAACTCTCTGAAGGTCTCCAAAAGCACTACTGGTGTTTATAATATAGTTATGAGAAACTGAAAGATGAATCTACGAGAAAGGTATTGGCCTTTTTGAGTCAGTTCAGTTTAATCACCAGGAGACGTTACAGCAAATCCCACCAAATATGAATGCTTAGTCCAACTAAGTCTGGGTACTCTTAGACAAACCAAGCAATTTCCTAACAAAAGTTAAGTTTGCTATTTAATCAGTTTACAGCAAGGGCAGCAAAACAGTACACAGCCTACAAGCGTGAGCCACTGGCCTAGCTCCGAGGAAGCAACAGCTACAAGAAATGCCACCTTCAATTTGACATTCCCTCCAATACTCTTACTCAAGCTGACCTGACTTCAGGGTTGTCGCACGCAAGTTACTACTATGTGTAAGTTATCTCTGCAAAAGGTGCTTGTTTTACTAAGAGAAAGGGAATAAGAGGCTGTGCTCTTCTCTTATGCGATAACTAATTTATCTGTGTCCCCAAACCCCCAGCGGAGGTAAGTGCCAACACTGGGTCGGGAGGCCGGGCCACAGGGCAGCGGGGAGGCCCATGAGCTTCTCAGTCCCAGCGCCGGCTTCTCCTGAGCTTATAAGCCAGAAAAATCAGGGTCAGTTATCTCATTGTAAAAACCACAAGACTTAAAGACGTTCACACATAGGAGCAGAGAAACAAGGAACTGACCCACGAAGGGAGAGAATTTAGTTGCATCAGTTAACCTGATTTTTCTCAACAGTAGCAAATATATCTTTTCTGCTAGTATTTCATTAAATCTCCCGGCTGAGGCAGACAGAACAATATTACTACTCTGAGTAACAGCCACCACTGGAGACTTTTTCTGTTCTTGCGATATTCGTTAATATAAGTTAATTGGCTTCATTTCTTTCTTTCCTTTGTCATCACAGCTGCTTTGATCACCTCTTTCCCACGGAGCAACATCTCAGGCAACATTTCATGTGTTCTTGAAGAGCATCCCAACATTTTGGTATGCTTTTTGATATCAATTTCAACATGTCAAGACTACGTTTTTGATTATTTAAAGTGATGCCACCAATGAAAGACTCTGGATTCTTTAACTTTTTCCCCTCCCAATGAACATTTTTTTAATAAATTTGTAAAATTGGTTCTACAGCGGTTAGATTTCACTTTCTTGAAAATGAATGCATAAAATGCACAGAAGTTATACTCTACTGATTAATTTGTAATTTAAACAGCTCTGCAAGAGCTGTCTGGACATATATTACAGGAAAGAGCTATCAATCATCCCTTCCTGGCAGTCATTCGGACTTGTAGCCTTTCTTATAAGCGCCACACTCCTCAAACAATGAGCCTGGAAGAAGTACTTGTATTTTAAAGCCTTAATATTTTTGGAAAAATACCCATCATTAACAAGTTGAGAAATTAAAAAGTAAAACTGACTTGACTAGAGGGACCAAACTGCAGAAGGAGAACGCAAGCTTACCTTGTTATCAGAAATCAGTGTTACTACTTCACAGTGAGATACTTTCCATATTTGAAATAACCCTCATCAGTCAGCTTGTGGTGCCGTAAGAACCACAGTTCAGCGTGTTTCTCAAAGCACTGAACAGCAGCAGGAATTACTTCAGCGAGGACCATCGGCCTGAACGCACACGAGGTGGGCACGTTTCCAGCCGCGCATTCACGCGGACGCCGAGCAGAGCTCACCAAACAAGCCAGCGCTTGGTGCTTTACATACGGACGTGTCTTTCCCCGCAAACAAAGACGGAGCTCTGCTAATTACGTGGTAGCTACAGCACTGTATTACTTTGGCTAATAAATAAATTTGGCTAATAAATTAATAATAAGGTTATCATTAGAAGGACTGAACTTACCCTAGAAACGTAAGTAATCGTTATGTTAGAGCCCCCATTTTGAATTCTTTTTTCTGAACTATGAACAACTCGCTATAGACAATTCTTCTTCACTGAAAAGAGCACTCAGCACATTCTCAAATCAATTGTTTTGTGGTTAATAAAAAACAACAAAATCCCCAAAACTCATTCTATACTGAAAGATTTCCTCTCCTCCAAAATTACAATAATTTTCCAAAATATCTTTCTTGGCATTCAGTAAGTGCATGGAAGATTAATCAGGACAAAGAATTTTGGCCTTTTTTTGCATTTTTGTCCACAGGCCTTTAAGCAACACTTTATAATGATTACAATTAATTAAAATTTGCTAGGTTTCTATGGTTTTAATCTACAAAAAAATGGAGGTTTAGATCCTCTAGATACAACACAAATTTAGTTTGGATCCTATTTAACTTACTGTATAAATCAATAAAATCATTAAATTGAAAGTAGAGAAACTAAAATTTAAAACTCTTACCTGGTCCAAGGATACAGAGCATATAATATCAAAATCAGATTTAGAACCACATTCCATCTTTTACATCCTTTAAATTCCTTTTCAGTCAGCCCTTGCAATAAACAACAAATTGCTCTCCATAAAATACATGAAGCATATCTATATCTGCCCTTTGTCTGAGATTTAGTTGAAAATAAATCAGATATATACTAGATACACCTTCATCAGGAGATCCTGGCTACTTCAGAAATACATTTCATAGCCCCTGGAGAAAGTCAAGCGCATTTGTGGTAGGAGAAAATAAAGTTCCTTGGCTGCACATGAGCTGCCCTGAACTCAGTGCTCTTACTGGCAGGGAGAGAACTCTTACTATTATAGCCCAGACAAGCTTGTCCTAGCCTCTTTTGTTAAGGGTAAGTTGTAATGTTAAAATGAAATTATGCTACAACCCAAATACTTGGATATACAATCATGATGGTCTTACTGAAAGCCATCCTGCAGCTAATTTTGTTAAATTAAATGATGGGCAAGCCCCTGAATACAAACAGGATATTTTTTGGCAGTAGAGGATTTTAGAAGTGTGCAAAGCAATGCAGCGGACACAGAATACTTTCCTTGGGACTTTTTTTTAAATAACTTGTCTTGTTGCCGGCACCACGGCAGCTTCCGCTACCCAGGGCGGTCTTCGCTCCCTGCTCTGAGCAGGGCCCAACTTCCTATCACTTCACCCGTATGTTTATGGGCACGTGCTAATAACACAAGGCATTATGCCATGTTTCTTCCCAGCTTTTCCCCTTGTCTCATTCACTGCATAAGAAAGTCTTGGTCAGGATAGGTTTTGTTATTTTCTCTTATAATTCTTCATGCAATTCGAGTATACTCCATTATGTCATCTTAACTTTACCAACATACAAAGAAACTTTATTTCCTTTTACTAGTGAAAAGCTCCCATTTACTTCAATATAGTTATTTTGTTTATGTTTCACTACCAGGGACGGTATCTGTATAGTTTGGGCTACATGGAAAGGAATGAATAACCAGTCCTGTTGACAGGACCAGAGTAATATATTGGACATTTTTGTAAGTTCAGTTTGAAGAAAGTCTGAGCAGGACAGATAACATTTTAATAATAACTGAAACTAAAGGCTGTCAGTACCAATAAATCAATAAACACTCCACCTTGCTTGGGAGCAGCAGCCTTAGTATTTGTCCTCCAGCGGAAACTTGTGAAGAAGGTGGAATAGAAAACTCCGTAATTTTCAACAATAACTGGAAGCAAATGTTAAAATCAATTTACGGAACGGAAGCAACGAGAAACAGCTTGCAAAGGAAGCAGAGACCAGTAGCAGCGGTTACTCCATCACCCCCAAAGGACAGCGGGAGCTCCTCCGGCAGGGGAGCGCCAATGGGAGGCCGCGAGCCCCACGGAGGCCAACGCGCCACTCGGCGCGCCGGGGCAAAGACAGCGGCTGCTTCGCCGGCCGCCTCTTCCTGCCCGCTCAGGCCGACGAGCCGCGGCAGCCCCGTCCCGCGCTCTGCCCGGCCCTTCTTCCCCTGTCCCCACACGACACGTATGGCCAGGTCAAAACTAACATCTCTTCTGCTTTTAGAGTGATTAAACCCCAAAATGCTTAACACTTATTTCCACTACGGAATAAGGGAATATTTTAACTTCAAAGAGTTTTTCCACTCTAAATAATAGTATGTGCATATAATAAGCAGCATATATATATATATATATATATATATATATGGTCTGAAGGATAGCAGTAACTACATACCGCTTGCATACTTGATATATTAAAATAGCACAAGACATGGAACATTAATACCCCCCTTAACAGAATAGAGGCTTGAGGCAAAGAAAAAATTCAGTGATTTGTTTATGCTTCCAAAGGAAGGTACAGCAGAGCCAGGAATTCAGGCCAGCTCTATTAACTTTCTGTCCAGAACTAACTGTTCTTGTCAAAAATGTAGCAATTTTTTTTTTTTTTTTAAACTAAGAACATAATAAATGCTCACTCAACTTAAAGTATTCTTTCATTATATAAATGTTGAGCCAAGCAATTAATGAGGAAGATTCTCCTTCTAAAAAAGATATAATGATGTGGTAGAGCATACGCAATAATTCTGCATCTGCTTAAGAAAGGGAAAGGGAAGATAAAAATAGGGGAAACTTTGATGAAAACCCATCCACTGAAAACGCAGTGCTGTTGAAGTCTGAGAACAGTAAAATACTGAAAGTGCTCATTTGCAGGATTTAGGTGGAAACTATAAATGAACACAATCCAAAGAGTGAAGAGTCAAATCTTTGGAAGAGATACTTGAATTTAGTTTTTATGTCTTTGATAGAAATTAATCGGCACAGCAAGTAACACTTCTACTCTTCCGCAAAGATGCTTGTTTGCCAACTGCCAGATATAGATGGACTTCAAATATGAATATGGGATTGACAGTTTCTTTTTTTACAGGTATTGTTCTATGAAAAAAAAAAACCTCATGTGCTAGAGAAAGTGCTGACTAAAGCAGATATGTCAAGGGGTAATTAAAAGAAAATTAAAATACTAAGTGACTCAAAACTAGCTCAGACTGTTTGTATGTTTGTACTCAGAACTGTGTTATCACATTCTCCAAATCTGTGCAGAATATCTGTAGTAAAATATTGCATGTGCAAATTAAAGTAAATCAAAGCTTGAAAACACTCTCTTTAGTCAAAGAAAGCTAAAAGCCGTAATACTTGAGTAGGCAGACATAAAAAACATATTAAACTCATATTAAAGAATATAACGGGGTATTTTTTCCTCCCCCTCCCCCACAAGATTAACTGCAGTGAAAACTTGGTGAAAGTACAGGGCAAATGTAAGAAGAAATATAGACTTATCTTGAATATTTTGAAATTGCTAAGGAATATTAATAACTTTTGTATATAACAATTAACACAGAACTCTCCTGTCCTCAACATTAGCAGGTAAGCATTTAGGGGAGTTCCTGTCACTCATTCCAATTTAAAAAAATATAAAAATATTGCCCTCCTGCTGGTGAGAAACTCCACTTACTTGCCTGTTTAGCCTTTATTACAGGGCTTGTATTTCCCTAGCATGCAATCTCTTCCTCAGTGTGAACAACTTTGCCTTAACATCTATGTTCCAATCAAATTTCTGCTCACGTTACTGTTCATTAAGCTTCAAACTTCTGTACTTCTCTCTAAGTGTTATTAAAGCCTATGTTCCTCTCAGTTGTGATTGTATATCTAGAGGTACACAGTTGATATACAGAGATGCATACAGATGTACATCTGCACGGCCATAATGAGAATACTTGATTGGATTCTTTTAAGATGCATGATTTTGATTTACTCTGATTATTCAAAATCTTTAACCAAAACCCCTGAATGCTTGAGCCTACTAGACCAGTAGCTGCCCTGGAAGGAAGAACTAGCTAAGCTAGTATTTCTTCCCTGTTTCTTGCTTTTATAAAAAAATATAAACCTGGTCAGTGACAGGTCACTTTGATCCCCTGGTATACCATGATACACCACGTTTGGTTGAAATATTAATGCCAGGAGTTAGGCTGTAAGTCAGGCAATCTGCCTGTTGGCCTCTACACTTGCCAAAGGGCAGCGGCTGCTTCCATGCAGTTCCCTGATGCGGGCTCTTTGATGACAGCCCCCTCAGCATAGATTAAGGGGCAACTTTATGTCAATCATAAACGGGGACTTAATGTTTGAGATTTCAAGCCCTGACTATTCCATGCACTATTTGCACTATTACTCTACATGTCATAGCATCTTGGACAACATCTAAGACTGAAACACATCAAGTTCTGTCCAGACACTAAATTGTCCCCCTGATTCTTTAAGTCTTGACAGACTTAGAACCAGACTTACAAAAAGTGATCAGGGACTTCTTGGAGAACCCATTTGGCTAGTTTGAAGAAAGTCTGCCTTGAGACAGTCATGTAGCTGCTGAGCAAAAGGGCCCAGTAAGTGACTTGCATTTGTGCACGCAAAGAGGAGACCATTATTAACTGCCTCTAGCCATTAAAAAGTTACAACGGATTACATGAACTGGAGGAAAAAAAAGGATGAATTCCAAGACCAAGTACCTGCACCAAATTCTTTTCAAAAGTGAAGATAAAAATATTAACTATGCCTACTATTAAAGCTATTCTGACACTTAGACCTTGTATTCTAGTAGAGGGAAGGCAGAAAAAGTCAGAAACAATTCCTCATACATAAAGTGAATTAAACACATTCTGCTTTCAGCCTGTTAAAAGCATATGCTCTTGGTTTAGTTTAATATTTTAAAAACTAAACTCTAAATGATGAATAGAAAATCCACCCATTTAGAAAAGAGTTTCAATCCATCTTTACAAAAGGTAATTGGATCTGAAATTAGTCTAATGAACAACTTCTAAAATCTTATTTTAAACCAGATGCAGTTTTAGAATACTTTTCAAATGCAAGTCCTAAGAATAATTTGGCTCTGACATCCTTTGATAGATAATTCATATCATTTACTCTTTCAAAGTACTTAGATAAGGTTAAAATATTTCATAAGAAACTACCTTTCTGATAAAGCTTTACTTAGTTTTACTGAGTTATTTCAGATAAACAAATGACAAAACCATGATCCTTCAGCATGCTCTTCTGAGGTCCTAATCAACCAACACTCACCAGCATTTCCCAGCTATTTCCATCAAAAGTCAAATACAGATTGCAAAATTGTTGGGTGCTCTGACAACTCTTACTATGTTAATGACACTGATGATTTCCTCTGCAGACACGAGAACATTATTATTATTGGCAAAAAGGTAGTAGCCTCTTATCAGCACATTTCCAATAGCTGTCAGAATCTGTTAGAAATCATCTGTAAATGCCCTAGGATTTACAGAGAAACAAAGAAACTCGAAACTTTCTCTTGCTAAGCGCTTACCACTTCGAAGCAGATTCCTATGTACGGGTGTTGAATTAGCCTGCTATGGAGCAGCTGTACAGAGTAAAAATATCACCTGCATTTTGTTGTTCTTCATTCTGACTAGATATGTGCACTTTCGAAGAGAATGTAAAACTCCTAGGGTGAATCTTTTTAAAAGGAAATGCAAGGTATTACTGCTGTGGCCCCATAACTACCCTTCAGGTTACTGGACAAAAATCTAAGTAAATAACTACATAAACACATAAATTAACTGGGCAACCTAAATCTTTCACTTCACACAGAATCACAGGATGGTTGAGGTTGGAAGGGACCTCTGGAGATCACCTAGGCCAACCCCCTGCTCAAGTAGGGACACCCGGAGCACATGGCACAGGGTGGCATCGAGGCAGGTTTGGAAGATCTCCAAATCACCCTTTACCCTCACCCTACTCCTGCTCAGTAGATATTTGGGGAATACACGGCAAGGTCACTTACAGTTTGACTTTGTGTGCCTTCTGCATATCAAAATACTGCTCAAAACAAGTGTTACAAATACCTAAAACAACTCAAACATAATTAAAAGAAGAAAAATCAAACACCAGTACTTTGGAGTGGGCCTACCCACTTTGTTTCCTTTCTGAGATAAACTGAGAGAATTCCATAAACTGATGGAATGAGAGTTGAATAAAAAAAAAAAAAAAATGCACTGAAAAGCAGTGGGAGAAGAACAAGAGGGAATAAGAGTGGGGTGAAGGCACCAGGGTGGGCCTTCCTCACAGGGAAAACCATGTTTAGACAGACCCTGAGGACAAGCATCAGGATGGCGGTCACAGAAATGACCTTGCTACGAAGTATGGACAGCCACAGCTCTCAAATACTGCAGGAGAGGTCCTAAACAAGGACCATGTTCACCTTCCGATTGCATAACTCACAATTCTACCGCCTTTCAATAATATTTCACAAAAATATTGAAAAATTTTTGGGGAAGTGTAGAACAAATTAAGGGCCTTTATTTGTAAGATGGTATCTATGAGATTCTGACAAAATTATCACTCCTAACCTGCATTTCAAACCTCCATTTATCCTCAGGCCTACTGCCCCCATTTACCCTCAGTCCTACTGTTTACCCTTAATACACAGCTTTTGTTTGTTAAAGGTATTTTTGTAAGGAAAAGGCTCAGGTAATTAATTATCATAACTAGATATCCCACCTGTGCTACTACCAAATTGACCCATGTTCAATTAAATTGTTTGAAAATATGTCTGTAAGTAAGACTGCAATGGAGAAGGATAGATGGTCAAAAAGCATGAGCTAAGAGACATCTATTGCAATGAAACTGCTCTTAAGTTTCTTCACAAAAGAAATACAAACGGAACAACAAAACAAATCATATTTGAAGAGTTGAAATGTTTCCATAGGTTTGAAAACAAACAATAGAAGCAGTAACCTTTCACCTCAAATAAAAATGAGGGAATTATAGAAATTAGTGCTATTATCCTATGTCATAATATACACTAGGATAGTCAGAGCAATAAGTTAGAGACAAGAGCGAGCTACATGATATTAAAATACACAATGCTGGATAGTAAGAAAGAGGTGCTAGTTTGAAACAGAACAAGTAAATAAAAAAAAAATTAAAATACACAATTGGGAAATGGCCTAGAAACAGACTGAATAGAGTGTTTTGATGCTAGACAGACAAGTTAGAGAGAACATCCTAGAGAAAAAGGATATTACATAGCTATTACATAGCTGCTATTTCATCTCAGAAAGGAAAATAAAAAAGTTCTAGCAGTTTTATCTGTTAGAATGCAAACTTAACTCCTAAACCTGTGGTCCAACAAGGATCATTACCTGTGCAAACATTAACTACAGAAGTGCTCATGCACATATGCTGCCATTCTTCAGTGTATCAAGCGAGTTAGACCAGGTCAGCAGAGCTCAGACTGACTTTGCTGCTACACACAGCAGTTGCACAGAAGCACCTGCTGGTATTACCAAGGAGGTGGAGGCCCACAGCTCAGCCCCCTGTGAAACAGCCCTCAAAGGCACCCCCAGCTCAGCAATCAGTGCAGCAACACAGTTAGGAGCATCCTTACCTCACCACCTCTCCACATCTACCAGCACCCACTGCCACCACCCACAGCACACAAAGCTCCCCTCACAACTAACATCTCCTGGGAGACCTCTCTCCTGGGCCATCTTGTACAGCTGAAGGCTGTCAGCAGGCACCTCCCAGCTAATGCCTCAATTAGCTTCTTGTGCTCAGAGAAGTGAGTGCCAAAAATGCCTGCTGGCAGCTCAGCCACCTACAACATCTTCTCGAATGCCTATAGATATCACTGGGTGATCCAGAAATAGTAGAACAGTATTTTCAGGTTTAGCAAGGAAAGGAAGATTCACAAGAAGCTCTAGGCTCTAGTTTCACTAGATTTTTTTTTTAATTATTATTATTTTGCATCCAGATAAGCAGATTATGATTTATGCTCTACACTAAGAATAGTGAAGACTAATGGCCCTGTTGATTTGGCTCCTCTGGACAAATGTGAAGCCCCAGAGGGTGATTTCCCTATTTCCTTTGAGGACAAGATGGCAAGATCTAGTATACAGACTTCGCTTTTTTCTCAAGGTCATATGCTTTAGTGTTGGCTAAGATGACAGCTTGAATTTACTCTTACTCTGAAGGAACATTAACTTCAGTGACCCCCAAAAAAGAATTACAGATACCAGCTCATCTCACAGACCCATGAAGGTGGCCTTGTGCATCCAAAAACCAGAATCTCACTGCTGGTTATCCCACTTCTGGAGTGTCTGTATATGAACAGAAAAATGAAAGATACTTAGCAACTAAACGATAATTGGCAGCTGAATGAGGACTAAGTTGGTAAGTAAACCAAGAGTAAGGCACTAAACTCCCTGATCTGATACCAGGTAACGTCTTCTGTCAAATAAGTATGCACGTGTACTGCCTTTTGGATTCTGGCAATGCTTTTGTCATGCAAAAGATTAAATTTGAATTTTGAGCAAATAATAGTTTACATGTATATATACCACATATATATACATAGATATATAGGCCTGGCATATTCCCTTTCTCCCTATGCCTCTGCGACTCCAGGGATCAAGACATCACCTGCAAGAGCTGAGGCCTCCTCTGACAAGTAAAGGGGGATTCAAAACTGTCAGAGATGCTGAACCATTAAGTCTCTAGGAGTTCAGTCTTGAAAAGGGTTTTTTGAAGTTCTCTCTCCTTCTTTTAGGGAAACTATCTTTGATAGTCTGGACAACATTATGAAATCAAAGCTCTCACAACATCAAACTTTAATTTAGACAGAAATGCCTCTCTTCAGAGTTGAAATGCTCTTAATACATGGTTAGCCTTAATCATGCATGTTCCCCAGATTCTACATAATGTTTCATTTTGACCTTTTGCTGAGAGCTAAAAATAAACTCTGACAATTATCATTATGTAGAACTGATGATAAAAGTAGACTCAGTGATTCTACTTTATATTTGAAACGATTGACACATTTTAGACAGTTTGCTTTTCTGCATCTTGAAAAGCCAAAGAGAAGGAAGGTGAAAAATCAACATGGCAAAAGGAAAATGTCTTCAGTGTCATGTTTTACAAAAAAAAAAAAAAAAAAAAAAGAAGAAGAAGAAAGAAAAAAAAAGGTAACAGCTTCTAAAACTTGCTTTCACTGTTTCTTCTCTGAGTAAGACATGTGCACCTTGCTTTGTTCACATACTAGGGGGGAGAACTTTGATTAACTTGCCACTGAAACACGGCCTGCTCATGTTACTACAGAAATATGCAATGCCTAGATGGTTTGGCACCGTTACACAGAGAGAGAAAAAATGTGACGACAGCTAGGTCTGAGAGCAGAGGACAAGAAGTCTGAGAAATAATCCATACTGGAAGCTAAATGCCGAGGTTAAAGTGGGTGCATCTGCAATCTGCAAAGAAGGATGCTGCTTCAGAATACTTCTCTGTCTTTGTTAAGGTGCTTTCTTACTGTGTGGCTTTCTAAATTGACTTGCAGATTTTAAGATGCAGAAATCCATGAGCCACCTGATATACCATGGGAGGGTGAAGAGGATCACTAAAGCATTGCTGCTTATGTTAATAAGACAGTAACTCAATTTACTTGAGTACTGATCAATGCTAAACAATCAGAGAAGTTCATGTATTATGTATTTCAGAAGAAGTAGTGCTTTTTAGTGGAATGTCACAAGGTTAAACAACTGGTAGACACTGGTTCCCTTGAGCCCAATTCCAGCTACAGTGCTTCCTATCCACCTAATGAAGAAACAATAGCAAAATAAAACATTGTTTGGAACACATAATGAACTGCTCTCATAAACTTCAACCTTCAAAAGTCATTATATTTTATAGTTTGATGCAGCAGACAATTACTGGGCCTCCATTTGGCTGGCTACATCAAGCAATGGGCACTATTTTTTACCGTGTCTCGGTAATTATTGATAGAACAATTGTCCCGGATTGCACCGTTAATATCAGTGCATTAGCAATTGAAACAGTTTGTTACACACTTCCTGTCAGGTATACTGCAGTGCTGTAAAAGCTGCCTCTACTTATCATAGTTAACAATTACTGTAGGAAACATCTAAAATATAAAACTTTCAAATTATCTCTTCCTCCAGCCCCTGTTTTCTGCAGTTTATTTACTCCTCTTGCACTAAACCGTATTGCAGACACTGAATACTCTTTTGCAGTTCCCAACAATTCACAAAACAGTTTTATCCATTTCAGTTTTAAATCGAAGGAGAGCATTTCATATTCATAACTAAAAGGGAAGATATTTCTACTTGTCTGCCTATGCAGTGCTGCGCTGAAGGGTATCTTGTAAGTGCTATTACTCTTTACTGACAACTCAAATATAAAGAAGTAACACTTAATACCAAAAGTCAGTTCATAAAAACAGGGACAGATTTATTTAAACAACATGTTGCCATGTTACATGATCATTCACAAGACTGAGCTCTCATTCTCACACCACTGACTCACAGCTGAAGCTACAGGACAACTATGACGTGTTAATCACAGTACCTCTAACCTGTATTTCTGTTTGTTTTGTATCTTTTAACATTCACAAACACTGCGGTCCGACACTGGAAGAAGCTACCCAGAATTGTTGAATATTTCGACATATTTAAAAACCAATTGCGGAACCTAATGCAACACTGAAGTTTTGGCACAGTTCTGGGTGTGCGTTTGGGCTGAACAACACCCGGAGGCCCTTTCTAGCCCAAGTCATGGCATGATTCTATGAGGGTAACTGGAAAGAGAAGGTTCTTAAACGTCTCACGAACAATCCTGTATTTTATGGGAGCAAAATGAATGCAGAACATGTTAAGCAGCAGAGCAGCTCATTATGGAATCAGGCTTGGAGAATGCAAAACAAAAACTATGGTGCTAACAATGCCCTTCAGGGCTGGCAGCGATGGAGAGCGTGTGATACCATGAAACACTCGCCAAGAGGTTCAGAGGCATTAATGCCACTAGTTATACATCAACATATATTGCAAAGGTTACTTAACATCTCTTTAGATTAGGATGTTGTTCAGAATCAAATTAAAATTCATGATTGGAATTTTGAATAATTTATGGATATCATGTGTTAGGGTGCTTCAGAGTTTCAATTCAGTAGAATGAATACGTACATCTAGATCAAATACATAATATATAGATATGGAATTAATTGCATATAGAAAGGAAGACAAGGAAAAGAGCTAGATGAAAAGGAAAAGGGTGTGCAAGTTCCACTGAACACAGATGCTTATGTGTGAGGTAAGGAGAAAGTATTACAAAAAGTAGGTCAGAAACAAAGAATAACTTTTTTTTTTCACAAAATATATCACAATTCATTTAATTCCATAGGTACCCTTTTACACTGTACTTTGTAAGAATCAAAATCTTGAGCAAGGGGTGGGAGAGGTCTTGCCCCAGCAGGCGCCCTGGCACAGAAGATGAAGCTAATTGTAGAACATTTCACTTACAATTTCCTCCATAAAAGGTAAATGCAACAATTAGTACTTCAATCATTTTCACACATTAGTGACCAAGGTAGATTTTGGTCATTTTCATAAGAGCATAAAGCAGATCTGAGCCAATGTAATTAATCCGATATACTTAGTAAGTTAGTCTTTTCAGTCATAATTGCTATTTATAATCTCCTATTTAAAATAACACTTTATACTTTTTCATCACATAGCTGCATTACAGTATGCTGAACTTAGATGTATTTTTAGTTATAGAAATATGAAACTAAATCACACAAGTGCATCTTCTTCTCAAGCTTTCTACTACAGAATCTTATATACATATATATATAAGTAATTAGGCAAGGGCACATGGTTTGCACTGAAGTGACAAATATGTAGCTAATAATATT
The DNA here is from genome assembly GCA_013398735.1 of Nothocercus julius. Classification (NCBI taxonomy): domain Eukaryota; kingdom Metazoa; phylum Chordata; class Aves; order Tinamiformes; family Tinamidae; genus Nothocercus; species Nothocercus julius. Next base: position 2,227,883 of record VZSV01000130.1, read on the forward strand.
TTCTATAATTCTTTGTAGTAATAGTCTTGGTAAAAAGCAGCAGAAAGTCTTCAAAATATGAAGTTGCAGTAACTTTTTTATTAAATAACTTTAATAATTTGTTCCTTTTTCTTCCTTGTAGAACAAAATTACCATTTTGGTCCCTTTTTCCTACGTTAAACATAGAACAAAACAGTCACTTAAAATACAAGTTTTATGTCATTTGAATACGACAAAAGTAAAGGTAAAAGTGTCAAAATGAAATGAATGTTATTTCATTTTTGAAACTTCTGTGAGTTCTGAGAATTAATGTCCCCAGTTGTAAAGGTGATGAGAAAAAAGAAGTGATTCTCTTTGACCTTTCTAAATGTTTGTTCTTTTCTTCCACTTTCAAAAGCACTAGAATTAAAAATGAAACAGGAATGATACCTGGCAATTTTCTCTCTGCATTATTTTCAAAACAGATATTTTTAAGAACCTGGCTGCCTTTTCCATTTTGTAACTAAACTACACAAGATTTGATAGTTTGGTGGCCTTGTTCATTCTATACTATCAATTTTAGATTTTAACAGCAATACAAACAAATTTGCACCCCAATTAGCTTTCACTAACCAGGTTGTTTCCTGGGGCCATACAGAGCCACACTGCAGATACCAGCTGAACCACCATCTGAAAACAGCAGTGTGAAATTGTAACCAAGAAACCTGAAGCAAAAACAAAGAAATGAACATAAAACCACCTTAGCAATGTTACAGCTCTGGCCTCCTACTGATACTTCTGGTGTGCCAAACCAAACCTGGTTCTCATCCTTAAGTTAACAGCGTTTATCTTAGAGGGATCAGGATGAAGAACAAAAGAAAAGAGAAAGGGAAACACAGAAAATCACAGCATGGTCTCAAGGAAAGCAAGAGATGAACAATTAAAGAAAAGCAGAAGTGTCAGAAATGAGATCCGACCGGCTTTGGGAAGCTGTACCAGAGACCAAGTGGGGATGGGAGATCCCAAGAGGCCAAAAGACACTGCAGCTCTGGCTCTGACAGGGGGATAAGGCTGGGGCTCCTGCTCCTAATTCTCCTGTAATTATCCTAAGATCTTGTTCTTCTCCCTCATTCCCAAGAATTACAGCAATAAAAACTTTCAAAAGCATATGTAAATAAATAATTTCACTAAATCACTTTGATCACTAGGAATTGTTAGTTATTATACTGTTTCAGCTGAGAGAGATTCAGAGAGATTAATTTGTCTTCCACTGTGCACAACAGCTATTCCAAATCCTCTAAAGACCGGGCCACGTTGGAACGAAGCGTATTTACTGCATTCTTTGTATTTTATTTAGCAAGTAAATATTCTGGCATTTCAAGGCGAAGGAAGCTCCTTTGTTTCCAGAGAGCATGTCTTTGCACATAACAGTGCATACAAAGCAGGATTCTATCTACATTCCACTCTGTCCCCAAGCCAGAGGCCCATCCCGGGCCCAGTCGCTCCCCAGAAGACAGTTCTTGCTGACTTCAGAAAACACATCTCCCAGAAGCTGATGGCATTCCCAAGGGAACACCTACCATCAATCAATGTTTAAATATCTCAGAGTAAAGCGCTAATGAGAGCTGAGTATCTACTAGGATTTCAGGATCCTGGTTTGTAGATGACACCTGGAGAGAACAGCTTGATATTGAACGGGTTAACCTTAAAATTACCTCTAATATAAGCTTGGTTTAAAGTAAATTGAAATGAAAATAGCTTTTCCAACATCCAAAATGGACGTTACAGTTACACATAGCTACAAAAGACATAAAGAAGAAAGGAGGAAAAAAATACACTTAACCTATCAAAGTAAGAGTATGTCTTGAAGGCCGTCTCTTCCTGCAACCAGTTGACTTGCTTTAGATGTTTCCCTGTCAAAATCTCCTCAGGGATTCTGTCCTCCTCAGGTTACATTAACCAGAGAAGCCCATTTCCAAGTGGAGCATGTTAGCTTTTACACTCCACCTCCTTGCTAAGCTCTCCAAGGAGCAGAAGAGACTTAACATGTTTCCCCCCGCTTTGTCTCACACTCCGTACATGTTTTTCATTTTTGTATGAAATAGTTTTGAATGTTATCCAAACAAATGAAATATCATCCTTATTTTATTACTTCTCTGGGATGCAAATGCTGTTTTTCCTGACCAGGCACGCTCCTTTACCTGCCTGGCCAGCTGGCTAGTTCTGCACTGCTCCCACGAAAATTTAAGATTTTAAGCTCTTCCGACTTGTCTGGCGGTCGGTGGCCTGCAGGTAGATAAGATTCTGCAACAAACTGATAGTGAAAAGTGTTTGTATGCGCTCAACTTTTATTTTTCATCAACTTCTGCATAGCTTCTTTTAGACAACCTCCAGATAGGATAAGTATGTGTTGTGCTGGGTGGCTTTTGATTGAAGCTAGATACAGAGATAACAAGTCACTTTCAAGTGACAGTAGTGGTGGGATTTGAATCTCTTCAAGGAATATTATAATATCATCAAAACGTCTTCTGTGGGGAAGAACACTTTCATGTCCTTAAAGGCATCAGCTGTCATCCACTCAGAGATGCTGCTTCCTGCATCCCTTCCAAAGAGGAAAACTCCTTCCAGACAGCGTAAGAAGATACCAGTGGGTTCAGGCTGAGCAATACGCACTTGTGCTACCCAGTCCTCGTAGGGAATTGCTGGGTAGATTCTTTTTATTAAACAGAAGGATTAATTATGCAATTTTTTGATTTTTAGTAAGAAAGTTCAGAATTGCACATTTTAGGAATATTTAACAAAAGCAGCTTTTAAAAACTCCTTATCAAGATCGCTGTACGCAGCAGAATACATCAGCTAATACAGGAGACATTAAATGTCTTAGCATGAGTCCCTATAAAGCATTGCAGCTGCGTAAGCCTAAAAATTATTATTTGTTTTATGACTATATCTAGCAGCCTCACAGACCAAATCAAACCGAAGGTGGCACACACCACTGCCATCATCCACGTACTCATCAAAAACAGCAGAGTCTTCTACAAACTCTCAGCTCTCTATTTGGATCTTAACGATGCTAGCAAGTTTTTATTCCCGCAGGATATAATTAATAATAAGCTGAAGCAACTCGTGAATTGAGGATGTAACAATTGTGATTTTCAAAATTAATGATAAAATTTTAAACGCGGTTCAGATTTAAAGGAAAAAAAAGATAATTAAGATCAGACTGAAAACATTTCACTTCTGAAGCTTTCATAATCCTATATCAAAGTTGTACCCAAACTCTGGCATTCATTTTAAGGGATAAAAAAACTCAGTTTAAGAGCTGTAATATTTTAAAAATAAAGAATTAAGAAAAGGTGAAAAGATGTTTTCTCATATATTTCTGCACCTGGCAGGTATATATCCGTATGTACGTGATCAAGAGAGGTGCCGCAATTTGACAAGTTTGTTTAAAAACTACAAGTTTCAGCATTTAGATTTCAATTAAATCAGACATGTGGAGCTGGTTGTGGCACTCCACACTGTTAAAATATAAAATAAAGTCCACAGCTATACGGAGTTTTTATGGATGCAGGACCACACCAACTAGTACCTATCATATGAGGCACAAGTGTCACTAGTCATCAGCCCCCAGGCTAACACTTTGTAGTCTCCCAATAAATCTGCACATAAATAAAGCAGCTATGATAAATAGTGGTAGTCTTGATCTCTAAGAGCAATGAGACTGACTCTGTGAGCTGAATGGGGTCATTCATCTAGCACACTGCACAGCTTCCTGCTGATTTGCTTTATGTCGTCTCATCTTAATCACAGAATTGGGTTCCTCTTGCTCCTTGCCTGGTACAAGTTCTGTGGGAGTAACAGAGAAGGACTAAGGCTATTTCTAGAACCGCCAGAATCATTCTGGATCGTTTGGGATATCCAAGACACTTCCCCCTCCAAGTATCTTGTGCACAGATGGACAGGCAAACGCACTGAAAGGAATTACTGTTTCACAATCTCTGCTGGGGCTTTATCCCTCTTCTGAAGAAAGTAATGTCCTTCCATTTAAGAGCTGAAGAAAAACTTCACATAGAAGTCTTTAAAAAGAGACCCAGCAGAGTCACTGTGAAATAATTTGATTGCAAAAGTAAATCAATTTGAGCCATTCTAGTGCCAGGAAAAAATTTATATCTAAAAATTTAGAGGAAACGCAGCTGTCGATTTTGTATGGTTGTCAGTCCTGAATACACTGTTAACTGGCAAAGGCCCCAAGAAATCCAAACTGATGATAAAAATAAATATTTCAAACTGGGCTTACGGAGAGCTGCAATCTGAGGCTCTAGAAGATTTCTTTTGGAAAATTTTAGATCCATAAAGGTTACAAGAAAACATTTTCTGTTTTCTAGTACAATCTGTCTTCTTTTCAAGATGATAGTGACTGAAATTTTAACCCTACGGAGTTACATATTAGCAGCATCAAAGGCATTCAATGGAATCCAGGAGAAATGGAGCATACTTGAACACCGAAGTTACAGAAAACACCTGAGGACAATATGTAACAACGTCTATGCTTTTCTTTTTTTTCCACAATTGCCATGAAATTCCTTCATATCTGGTGCACAGGACAGATTATAGACAAGTGGAAACAACTTCACTTAATTGGCTTCCTTTCAGTTGCTTAGGAAATTTTAGAAAAATGAATACAGTCATGCTTATTGTACACAGGGACTAATAGATCAGGCAGATAATAATAGGAAAAGCAGAAGAAAAGCTCCTAATGAAGAATATATGTAAATATTGTATACAACTGCATTTGATTAACTGCAACTGGTCTCCCTATTCTGATTCAAGAACTGACTGAACCTTATACAAAACTAATTTGCAAACATTTGCACTTATAAATGCAGCACGGTTTCTCTGATGTTGTTCATTTAATCACACTGAGTAAAAGCTTGGTGTGAAGGGACCAGAATCTCATCCATCAATGTCTGAAACATTTTTTAATAGAGATGAATGTGTATACAACATATTTATTAAATTACTAAATTTATTTTATTTGAAATATTTCTAAATAGCCACCTGAAAATTTCCAGGGAAATCTGATTTTATTCCAGCCATTAGGAAAAAAAAAAAAAAATCTCTACCAACAAGGGCTATTTAGAAAAAGAGTGGAAGAGATGGTGTGTGGAGGAAAACATAGGCAAGCTTTGCTGAACAAGACATGACGTGAATGTTGCAGGTATGTATGAACCAGAGACCTAAGCTTCAGCCAATTACTACCTAGCTAAAGTTAATTTGATGAATAATTTAAACTAATTTAATTGTGGGTGGTGCCAAAGTCATCCCCTTCCTTTCACCTTCCTTGTTTCAGCACTCTTCACTGCTTACTGGCAGGCGGGGAGCCAAAAGCAGGGAACTCATCAAAATAAGCAAATATAGATCTGTTTTCAAGTGCCTGCATTTCCCACTATAATTTACTCCCCAACCGTACAAATGATGGAAGGGAATGCAGAAGGCAAGGGTCACCTCTTTCACTGGTAGCCCACATGTAGATTCACTTACAACCAACCCCAAAGCACAGCTTTTGGAGTGCCCCTTCCACCAGGTGTATTCACATTTCATTCTGCTCTTTCAGGGTTCTCTGCCCGATGCTTTACTGCACGCTGTCCCTTCCGCCGCTCACTTCTCAGATTCTCAAAACACAAGATTTTCCAACCAAAACATGAGGAGCTTAAGTCTCTTGCAAACCTGCGGTACTGCAGCAAATGAGACTGCTCAGAACATAAGAGAAGATACTGCGTGCTTGGTTTTATTCCTAGCCACAGCTCTCTCAAATCCAGTGTCTCAGTCCTTCCTGGCATCCATGGAAAGAGTAAGTACAAATGTGACAGGAATGGCCACCTTTTAACCTTTATAACTACCCCAAAACTGTTTCAGCTCTTACCCTAGTTTTCCAGCATATGTTCCCGAGCTCTTTTCAGAGAGAAGAGCAAAGAGACTTCTGCGGTGAACGAATCTTTGATGATTCAATCTCTTTAGAAAACAGAATTCTGGCAAAACGCACTATTTCAAGAGCGCACTGTCAAAACACCTCTTATAGCTCAGAAAAGAACAACTGCTGGAATGCGTGCAGTTTATCAGGAAAGTTACTCTGCCTTTAAATCACGGCCAGTGGAAAATGATCCCCCCCCGGAGCCGAGCTCCTCGTGCTGCCCGAGCCGCCCGCGCACGGGGCAGACGACAGACCTGTGGTCACGCGTCAGGCTGCAGGACCGACCTCTGCCTTCCTTGCCATGCGCAGACAGGAAAAATGGGGCACAGCAACAGGCTGTCTGAATGACCAAACAAACCACAGCATTCTTGTATGGCTTAAAATGATGCATTTTCCTGAACTGCAAATAACATCATTTCTGACATTTCTGTTGGCTCATGAAAGACAGTTTTGAAAACAGAAGGATATCATCACGCTTGTAATAGGATCTGAAGGAAAGGAAAATGCAAAACACGTGTCTTTCTTCTCAGGACATCAAGTGATGTGAAACTCTCCTTTTTCTCCGCTTGTCACAGATGAGCAAGATGACAAGGGCATGTCCCCAGACACGTTAATGGCAGTGTGCCTGTACCCCGACTTCTGGCCCGACACGGCCAGGCTGCGGGAGGGTTATTCAGCCTGAGCAAGCTCCGCTCAGGCTGCCAAGCTCCCCAGGATCTTGGAGGGGGAGTTTTATTCAGACCAACTAAGTGGACACTTCCTGCTCGCCGAAGGTTTGGCCAGAAGCATCACTTGATCACCAAGGAATCACGTGTCCCAGCTCGAGCATGTGGTTTACCCCCTGTAATACCTCCTTCATGTTGTACTATTGCTCTGCACTTATTTGTTATTTAGAATAGGGTATTTTATAATACATTCAGTTTAAAAGTAGTTTATAAAGTGCAATTCAGCTGATAGATTAGTATTATCACAGATGTCAAAGACTATCATAAAATAAAAAAAGGACACATTTTTGGAGACTTACAGAAAAGGTATTTAAGTCAATGCACAACCTGAGAGGGTCTCTAAACCCTAAAGGACTACTGGCATCCAGTTAAAATGCTTTCTTTGCTGAATATGGCATTCACATTTCATCAGAGATTTACCACTGAAGCACAGGAGCTGAGTGGAGTACAGGCACTAGTAATTGACTGCAATATAAACACAGCAGATTTGAACTGTATTTGAAGTGTATTAAATGTATTATGAAGGTGTATTATGGGGTATTAAGTTTCAAATAATGAACTGCATTTTTCACTTACTCATTAAAATACATATTCTTCACATAGGTTATCTAATTAGTAGCAGACAAATTGTTTAGGACCTGTTTTAACTATTACAATATTTCACTATTAAAAGGAAAAATAAACATAATGGGCACAATGGCTTTTTGCATGTTAAAAGCTGAACAAAAAGCAAACAAAAACCTGGCCACATGTCTTTGCTAAATAGCACATTAATGTAATCACTAAGACTATAGTATTAAAATTTTGGGCCATGCTGCACACTCAAAAGATCAAACAGCTTTAGGCTTCCATTAGTAAGAAATGTGCTGAAAATTGGCGTTCACTATCATATTCCGAACTGAAATACAGGCAGCTTCGCTCTGCTGCAATAAACTTTGGACAGAGCGGCTGCAGATAGCTTTATTTCTTTAGCCTCATTCTCAGAAACCACACATGGGGTGAAAAAAGTGCTTCAGAAGAGAAAGTAATTTAAATTGTGCCAGAATTTCAATTTCATAAACACCACAAGAGGAATCTTTTCCCTGGTTTCTTGTGGGCGCCTAGGGGATGCACACACGGGAAACGCAAACTGCGACGGGCGATGGGAGGACGTGCCGAACGACCATCTCCGAGGGCATGACACGGCGCCAACGCTGCCGCCCTCTGCCAGGGCAAGAGCCGGAGCTGGCGCCTGCGCCCGGGAGCAATGGAGAAGCCCCCGCGTGCTCCCAACGGGAAGCGCGTCGGCGCGTGCCCGTCAAAGCGCTGCAGAAGACTAAGAATCTTGTAAAATATATCAAGATCAATTTAGGCTGGAAAAATATGAACAGAGGAAATTGGATGAATCCCCTTCCTCAAAAGACCTAACTTTGATCCTTAAAATCTTTCAGTAAGTTTAAATTAACTACAAGTAATCACTATTCACCGCTGCAGTCTTTTCTTTACCCTCAGAACCTCACTTCAGGCTTTGATCTCATTCTTACCAAACTAATTTCATTCTGCTTAAATATTACAGATTGCTTTGATAAAGTCTTCCTGTGCTTTTTCTATTTTATGGGCTAGGATTTAATCGTCCCACTCAATACAGCTGCTACCTTAAAGCCACCCTTGCCAAGTGGACTGTTTAGTTCAGTTTATCTGTGAATATATTGTTAAAAAATGTGAAGGTTTCCTGCTCATTTTATTTTATCTGCAATTACCCAAAGCTGAAACAAGTATGTCAGAAAAATGACTAATTGTCTAGACTGACATTAAATAGCTGCAACCAGAAAGTCTTAATTTAAGTGTTCATTGTACTGCAACGATTTAACTGTATACTTTTACGATCCTCCATTTAACCAACTATGAATGAACCTTTAGGAAGTAAGCCCTTAAAATGCAAATATGTATGTGTCCATTCACTCTACTTTCCAGTTCCTCTTCAACCCAGCTACAGAAATTTAGGATGGAGACTGAGCGGTGCTTTCTGGTTACCTGCCAGCACTAGACAGGTGCCTCTCAGAATGGAAAATATGCGGCTTCACGGACCAGGGAGGCAGCGTAGCACCAGGTAAAGGGACATGAATCTCTAAACACTTTTATCAATGTTCTCTTTTTTTATTGTTATCATGTCAGTGTGAAGCTAAACTCAATGATTAGGATTTGGAGGGGGAAAAAAAAAGTTATGATACAACTAATTCTGTTCATTCAGAATCAGATTATGACAGAGGTTTCCACAGAACGAAGATTGCAAAAACATGCAAAACATATCAAATAAAATGCTACCTGAAAAGATCACATTGACTTATTCAGCTCTGTATGTTTACCTATCACTGGCCCTTTACAACTCCTTTAAGTGCCTTTTTTTCTTTTACAGCTACAGCAGACAGCATAGTGACAAATCTGATAAGCTGGACTCCAGTCTATCAGCCCATGGTCATGGCAGGAGTTGTCTTTCTCAAGAGGGACTTTTAGGTCAAAGCTGAACTTCTGCACAAATGCTGAACCACTTTACATGTTACTGAAGGCACTGACTTCAGTAAGCATGGGCACAGCCTCCTATAGAGAAAATGCAAAGACTCAAAGCTCGATATTAAAACCTGTATTTCTGTTCTTCATTATTCACTCCCTTACAAATCTAACTGAGAGAGGGAGCTTTTTCTGCTGGCTCAGAGGGCATAATTTCTCCGGACAGCACTTAGGGTTGACAAACAGTGAAACCAAGGGAACAGTAATTTATACAAGCTAAAAACTGGTCCAGTGTCTTTACAAAAAAAGAAAGCTTCTTCAAAAACGAAGACAAATGTATAAATGCAATGCAACTAGGCACACCAACACAAATGCAAAATAAATAAATAAAATAAAAGATTTCTCCACACACATTTATAGTGTTGCAGCTGTAGTCAAGCATTAAAACTTTTTTGCTGTAAAAAAGCACCAGGGTTACTTAGTGCGTCTTAATAGGCATCTACTATATAGAGGTGTCATGGTAGGCAGGGATGAGACGAGGAAGGCCAAGGCACATCTGGAATTCAATCTGGCAGCGGATGTCAAGGGCAACAAGAAGGGCTTCTTCCAAAACATAAGTAGCAAAGCAAGACTAGGGAAAATGTGGGTCTGCTGCTCAATGGGGTGGGTGCCCTGGTTACAAATGACACAGAAAAGGCAGAGCTACTGAATAACTTCTTTGCTTCAGTCTTTACCAGCCCTAGGGAATCCCAGGCCCTGAGACTTCAACAGCTGCTACAAGACCGGAGAGCACAGGGACCGGAGTCGCCCTGTGTGGATGCACTACTGCCCAGCTCCAAAAATTTCCCTTTTGACTTTGTGCTACAGGCTCTAGACTAATAGCAAAAGTCCAGGCTTGCCATATGCCTCCCCAAAGGGAGAATAAAGATATTTCAGAACCCAACCCTAGATTAGGGAGACGGAAAACGAATCACCACATCTCCATGCATAGTGTCCGGGGACTGTTGTTTACATATGCACAGTTTTCATACCCATGCTTTCTGTGTCTGGATGAGGGACTACAGCCTCCCCAATATCATTCTTGAAGTGCAAGTAACAAATAAATCCACTCTATCCAATCTACCATGCACCTAAGAACTGTGTAGAAATATTATTCCAGTGATATGCTTGCAAAACCTGCTTGTGAAGCCACATCAGCCCCAGACACAGCCAGTTTTTAATATTCGGAAGCAGCTCCCTTGCTGATCCACCCCACACGTTTACCCACCTGCTGTTCTCACGGGTATCACATGGGTGTCCACTTCAATATCAGGTTCCCGTAAAGTAAGCTAAATTGGGAACTATTTGATGTCTCCTAAATTAGCTGTTTCTAACAGGAACATCATCCTGCCACCTGGGACACTCTGCCAAACGCAGCAGACATCAAAGAGCAAGGGCGGCCTGCTCAGCGAGCAGCGGCCCCCACCCAGGCCTCACTTGTCTCTTTTTTTCTGGCTATTCCAACAGCAAAAATCTACAAGGGAAGCAAATGTGGAAGGATTTCCTGAGTTCTCCACGTAGCTTTTCAAAGCCAATAGCCCTTGGGCTACTCGGGAGGCTCTGCTGGAGACAGCAACCTCCTCCTCTGACACGCAGCAGTTACTCCTACGCCGGCCATGATTTCACCAGAGTTTCTTTGTGATGAAATTCCCTTTCTTCACTAATTTGGGTCACATAGGAGTATCTCCCCATGCTACGCATCACACAGTGAAGTAGGCACCACTCTGCGCAGGGAAGACCCAATTTTGTCTTTCTGTTGCAAACGTGTCTTGAATTGAATATGTGTAGCCAAAATAGCCGAAATAAATTCAGGCACTAGGCCTCCCTTCCATCCTTCCGCAAGGGTACTGAGCACATTTTCCTGGACACTGCTTCACCATTTCTGGGCTCTGCTTTCAGATAGTCCCTCTTAACTTCTCCCTGCTTAGTATTTGCACCTCCTTGCAGTTTGCCCGGTCTGGACTATCTTCATCGTGGGAAGGAGCAGTGGCCCCTGCTAATCCTGTCAGGGAGTCTGCGCGGACCCGTGGTCACCTCGGAGCAACAACCTTGCAGCAGTGTGCGGCGGACGGGAGCCGGAGCCATGACTTCAACAAAGAAGAACATCGAACAAATCAAAGTGCTTACAAGAAGCTGTAGGGAGAACAGGAGATAAGGAGGCTAAACATCAGTGTACAGGAAAGATAAAGTGATTAAAGGAAGGGTACTCGGGAGTAATAAAACATATTTTTGTTCATTCAGTAGTAATTCCAGGTGGTCGCTGAGATTTCTTGGCTTGGCAAATCTCACACTGCTACCACTGCCACTCGCAATTCCCACTCGGTTATTTATCAGTTCAACTGTCAAAAGACAGAAAAATTTCTTTAGCGAAAACAGATGGTCTCAGCCCCAGTGTGTGGAATAACAGGTCCTTGTTGCTTTCCAGCATCTAGAGAATCACATCTTGCAAAGTTGCAGGGGCTGCAAAGGGATTTGAATACTTAAAAGACGAAATTATGTGACTATTCCTTCTTCCGTAATAACCTCAGTATATACATATATTTAACAGGTGAAAGCTTGATGGCAGAAAAAAAAAAAAAAAGAGGCATGTCACTGTTTTGAGTAAAATAAACAAACAAAAACATTACTTTTTAATAGCAATAGTGTCTGCATACACAAGAAAAAAACATATTAACACAAACGTTCTTCCTGGAGCCTGTCAGGAGGAGCACCTGATGGCAGGTTCTGAGCTGTGGATAAATGACAGACTGGTAACAGATTAATGAGGCATGCTGCAGGCAATACCTGAAATTGGATATAAGGAAATGGGAAAAACGCAGAGAGAAACAATGGTGGAGAGAAAGGGGCTTCTTTCTCAGCTTTTTGCTGTGCTTCTGCGAAGAATGAACGGGACAGGGCATTTTACAGAGATAAATTCCAGAAAGCCTGAGTGTCGCGATGCAAGGCAGTGAACTGGACCGAGGGCATTTGCTCATCTGAGCTTTCGGCAATTAGAACATGTGCTTTTGTCCTCAGGTGCTCGCGAACTACAAAATAGTTGAATCAATACTTGGGACTTTCACTGTATTTAATTGGACTGTCCTACTTCAAGAGAGCTGGATATCCAGTATTTTTAAAACTACCAACATTTGCACTACACTTGTACAGAAAACAAATGTCTGGCAAAACAAAGCAAAAGACTCCGATAAAATTTTTAAGTTAAGACAACTCATAAATGTCTTTTAAAGACATTTAGTTCAAGAATATTAGGTCTTTTTTTGCACCTGAGATATTATTCACCAAAATAAAGTATTACTGTGGTATGTAATAATTCAGTCTCTATATACAGAAAGAAAATGGGAGATAATTCACAAGAAAAATTGTATAGCAACAAGAAATGATGCAGGCCAGATGATACAAGACTGCACAAATGCAATGCATTAAAAGTAGTTATAAACAAGATGGTCCTTACTTCTACCACTTCTAGACATTTTTAGTAATAGTTTTTGACATAGATTAGCAATTATATTCTTAATTTTAAAATAAGTATCGGTTCTGATTAATGAAATAGGGCAAGGCAGTTTTATAGCAGCATGATGAAGGAAACTGAAATAAAGTTGCATTTCAAGCTCAAATACGGGCAAAAAAAACACATCTACAGAGAGAGATTCTAGCTAGTGCCTTATTTACTGCCATTGTTTTTCTTCATATGAAAATGGCCTTGGTTGTAAACTTAAACCTAAAATCAAAAAAAGGAAAAGAAATAGCACCTTTGCTGCTGTCTTGCATTTCATACTATTTTATTTATGGGTATTTTTTTACCTCACAAGTTTAATGGAATTTTTACTGTGACTTTACTTCTGTGTGATTTATAATACATCAAACAAGCCAAATCAATCAGTAAAGGCTTAAAAATCAGCACAGGTTGATATTGCCTCTTTAAAACAAATCATTACAGCTGCTAGAACTCACACATGCATAAAACGAATTGACCACTAATGTGAGTTATTTTAAAATCTAATTTTCTAAGTAAGAAATGCTGCCCTTCCATCTAAGTTTTTAAAGTTCTGCTAAAACAGTCTGCCACAACCCAGCAGAAAACACATTTTTTTCCTTTTAAAGCTCTTTAATTTCTCTATACTATTCTTTAAAATGAAACCTATCTATAGTCCCATTGATAGGAAAAGTTAAATCATCAACTTAATTGTCAAGACTCCACCATTAGGCGATGGAAGTCATTATTCCTGTTACGCTGTAAATGTAATCACATACTCTTTAACCATTCCTTCTCAGCTGCAAATGCCTTTTCCATTACCTGAGAATCTAAATTATAGACAACACAAGGCAGTGCGACTGTGAGCAGAAGCAATTTAAGCTCAAAGTTTAAGCTAACGCTTAAGCAAGTTCTATACAGAGGAGGACTTTCAGAAGAGGGTTTCACAATTCCAGCTGATGTACGCAAGATGAACCAGCCCAGAATTCTGTATACTACAAAATCCATAATACATTTGGCCAGTTGATAATCTAGTTAAAAACTCTTTTCTAACCAATACTCAATCAGATGAGATTTGATTATTAAGACAGAAAGAACAGGATCATGTTCAGAGAACACTGAGGCCTTACACTACATTTGGTTGATTAGATCAAAAGGTCAAATGAGAGGTGTATATATATATATATATATATATATATATACACACACACACACATACATACATATATATATATATGCATGTAGGTATGTGTATGTATATATACACCTAGTATTTATATCATGGATATCCTTATTATATCCTTACTATATGCCACCCTAAAAGCCGCATGTTTGCCAGGGCAGGAGCTATCAACAGCTCTTTGAATGTTAATTTTAATGGATTACATTGAAAGAAACTTTGTCTTGTCAAAACTACATATTGACTGTTGTCAATTTAATACAATCACGCAGTTAAAAACATCAAATTCAGTAACCTGCATAAACATGTTCTACACAATAATATTCTGTTTATTCTTTTGGAAGAATCCCAAAATATCACTTAATTTTACCTTGAGAGCTAACTGTGCTCTACAATACATAGGAAAAAAAAAAAATTCTGCAGAGTCCATCCAGGACAACAGAACTATCATACAATTCAGCAAATAGAAAAAGCGATGACATTTCCTTCCAAACATTCCTCTCTTCCACTCTAAGCTAAACATGAATTTTCAGCATCCAAGACTACATTAAGCTTGATAGAACATCACAGTAAATTCTTGCATCTCTCTTTTTGCTATCAGTCCGAGGGACTTGTTAACTGGCAGGTAGTTCTGTTCCTCGATTATCTGAACAGACTGAGAATTACACCATTGCCTGGACAAAGTTAACAATAATATACACTAAATCTAGAATGAAAGTACATTATGTCCTATCTGAGCTCCATCAGTGTTCGTTGTTTCTCACTACAGCACAGAGATTTTCTTTTTTATCACTGTTTCAAATCATTACAGTTTGATTCGAATGTATTTTACTCTCTGTCATTGAAAATGTCCTGAACCTGATTTGGGGTCTGCTCATTTTTGCTCAGAAGCAAAGTTGTAGCAGCATTCTTGGTGGGTTTTTCTATTTTTTTTTAGGTCCTGGTAGTTCTTTTTGGTGTTTTTCCCAAGATGAGCAATTGCTCTGGTTTCTCAGAGTTTTGTTTGCTTTTGAAAACGGAAAGGGTTCATGAATAACAGAATATATGTAAAAAGAGAACGGCGTACGTGTGAAACGTGTACTCGGCAGAATTTGAGGTGGTGTCACCAGGTGAAGAAAGAGAGCAGCACTCGGATTCCTCCAGAACTCAGGAGCTAACTTGTTCCAGAAGCACAGTGTATTGCTGGCTAATCATTCCCCTAAAATTTACATTAACGTCACTATTTTCATGTAAGCAGACGAACTAGGAAGGCACAGATACAGAAAGTGATCCTCCTGCGTTTGCAGTGTCACGAGACACAAACTTTTAGAATTAATCTGTTAAAAGAATGGGCACATGATGAGACATGAGGTCTTTATGAAACATCCACCCATTCAATACTCAATTCTCAGTTCTTTCGAACACATCCTGGTCATCTCATTGATGTTTCATCTCATTGATGATTCATCTCATTGATGTTTCCAAAATGCTATTTAACTTTTTCTGTTAATGCAAATTTCAAACCCTTAGCTGGAGGAGCTAAGGGGAGATTTTGTTCATTTGTTTTTAGGAAAATTCTTTTCAGAAGGTCTTATAGTCCAGCTAGATGGAAGAAAACACAGATCATGCATGTTGCCTCCATGGTTAGATTTCTACCATCAGGGCCACCCACATGATTTAATCACAGATTTTGTTTTAAATGATTTTGCATGGGATTCCCAAAGCTGACTCTGACAACCCCAATACTACTGAAATTTGCATCTCAGATTGTCCGAGAATAAATCCACTGACAAATGCAGTTTTAGCTCCGATTTCTCACATATACAAAATAAGAAGATAATTAATTATTTATGGCTCTAAGAATGGAAAATGGAATGGCCCTCACATGAACACTGCTGACATTGCATTTTGTCCCACACAGAAATGAATCATGATTACCTCATACATTTTGGGCAGCTCGAGTACCTTACATAAAGCAGTCCACAATTCCATGAATTACAACACAGAACTGATGTTATTTTCTTATTATAAGGAATTTCTATTTATCAGTGCTAAGACTACACTGAAATAGTGCCAAAATGATAATATCCATGTTATTATTATTCAAGTTTTAAAATTATGTTAATTTCTGTCTTAAAACATCTCCATAATACAGTGACCCTAAGGTTACAGAAATTTTGTAGGAAAGAGGCAGGGTGTGCAAGCAATAATTTTTGTAAGTAATCGCATTACTAAAATACTAGACATCTGAGACTCTAATACTTAAAGATGTTAGGGGATGAAAACAGCCAACAGCTGTTTTGATCAGGATCTACGCACATGTTTGAGTAAGAAGAAACACAAAACTAGTTTGATACTTCTAACATTGCACAGACTTTAGTTTTGAATTCACTTGTAACGGACCAAATAGATAGAACTCTCTTTCATTATTTCTTTCTAGGAGGTTTTCACTGTATTACTACATTTTTAAGGCCTGAAGTCCTCACTAGGCTAGAATCTACAATGGAAGTAAAGTAGCAAAGTGAACGGACTGAAAAAAGGACCAGCAGCGAGATAAATGAATACAAATGAAAAGTAAAAATTGGTGAATTTCACTCCCTTCCCTCACCAAGAAAAAAAAAAAAAAAAAGATAATTCTAGGTATAGTGTCTATTTTTTTTTCATTTGTTTCACTAGGACTAATTTACTATATTTTGAGAGATTTGCAAACGTTGTTTCTGTATTACAGTATTTACTAAGTTATGCACACTATGGTCTGCTAAAATCTTATTAATAAATCCCGTATTTTTTTTAAGTCTGATCACTTGTGATTATTTCTGTTCAACATTCAGTCATCACTGCTTTAGAAAACGCATCCTCCCACATTGCTCCATTCAAAGATACTTCTGGATACTTCTGAATTCATTAATACTCTTGCTGTCTCTTCTCACCCCGATAACCATGGTAAGGCTCTGACATATTCACTGTTGCTTTTGACCTTCTCATTTTTACATCACGTGTAGCTGCTGAATCCCTTTGTAAAGACATCTCCACTTAGATGTTTTCAATCTATTATCTTGATAAGCATACACACAAATTGAAAAAAAAAAAACAAAAACAAAAACACAGCATTATCCTACACATGTAAGGGAAAAATTATTAAGAGTTTTAGCATATTTTCCCTAACTATCTTCTTTTCTAGATATCTTCATCTTTGACAATAAAAGGTAAATTAAGAAATAAGAAGAATAATATGAAGCTCTATATCCAGCTAGCTCATTTTCTAAGAGTTTTTTTTTTTTTCATGTAGCAGGGTGAAATCAAATACTGAGTCAAAAAATGACTCATGATTAAGAAGCTACTCTTTCAATTAAAAAGAAAAAAAAAGAAAAAAAAAAAAAAAGCCAAGGCATTTGGAAAGCAGACCATTTCTCTCCAGAAGCGCTGGCTAGTATTTTGCAGCATGCTTATGCTTTTCCTGAGACATTCAGCATTCGAAGACTGGCATACAGAATCTTTTATTACGCTGAGGACGCTGTGAGCAGACGTGTACTTGAACAGAGCCAGTTCTGCACTGAGTGACGTTTTGGTCGTGCAATTCTGATTAACTCAGAACAAAGGGCATTCTTCATCGGGAGCCGGCGCCGATAACACAGCAGAGGAATAGCAGAAAAAAAATGTAGAATTCTATAGCAACAGAACCAAGGTGTTGTGTTGGAAGGAGCCAAAAGACTAAGCTTAATATATGGAGAAAAATAAGAAAATCTTTTAGATAAATCTTTACAATACAACCGTGGACGCATACTCAGATTTTCTTAATAACTGGTTAACCGGTAGCTTAAGACTGGACGACTCCTATTTGCTCCCACAGAAAAATCCTGAAACTTCCTCACAACAAGGGATGCTTGTGAAGTCACACGAAGCAGCAATTGCAATCGCTGCCTCTTGTTCATTCTCCACGTTCCCCCCTCTCCATGTGGCTTTACGTCTCATCACAGCTTTGTCATGGCCATCCACAAGGCAGACCACGAATACCGGCCAACCTTGCCAGGCGAATTCCGCTCTGAAAAGGTGATACTTGGCTTTCACCAACTTGTCACTTGTTTTGTAACCCATCGTTACTGTTTTCCCACTTGTTCAAAGAAGTCTCCAAAGCAAAGTCTTTCTTCCTTGGGGAGCGCAGTCACACTTGCGATTTCCATGTAGAACACGACCACAAAGGTATCTTCCTAGGCCACGCCCAACACGTCACAACCTTCAGCAGGAAGGGCTTAGAGAGCCTTGGAAGCCTCTCTGCCATACTCAGTGCTTTATCCGCAAGCCCGGCCTTGCTGACACCCTTAAACCACAAGAACTACAACAACCCGAAGTCTTCTGTGTCCACTTTATTCTGTAATGAAAGCAGCTCGAGGGGAGCAGGGCTCGCGCTGCTGCTGGGCTCCGTAATGACTGCCGGGCCGCGCGGGCCGCGCCGGGGCTGCCTGCCCCCGGGAAATCTGCCTGTTGGATACAATCACACGCTGCCGGAACCGGCCGGCGAAGCTGCAGCCGGCCCTCGTCCGTGTTCGAAACCCTTTTAAAGTGAAGGCTGGGTAGGTATAAATACGACAAATTGTCTCAGAGTGGCACATAGCCGTAGCTTTGGCAGGTGTTCAGAATGTTATTCCATATTTCCTCGCGGTGGAGGGAAGGAAACTTGATTCTTTTTTCCATAGGCTTTACCTTGTTTTATACTATGGCTGTAAACTCTTGACTTGCCTTTTTTTCTTCCACAGACCTTCAGGAGCTGGGGCCCTGAGCCACACGCGAGCCCTGGAGATGGAGCCGGGGCAATGCTGTAACAGCGACAGGGCCCACGGAATCTCAGCTTTCCTTCCGTAAGCTCCTGGTGCCTCATAAATTGCTTTGTGGGTCTGGCTGAAAGCCTGCAGAGCTGGTAAAATCCACCGATGGCAGGTGAGCTCGGCATTTTTGAATACTTCGTGTTATTTTTGTCTGTTTTTGTTTTGAATAAAGAAGAAACAACTACCCTACTGCCAAAAACGTAGTAAAAATGCGGCCCAAACCAATGCTTAAAATAAACACTATTTATAAAGTTTACAACTCTGGGCAATTAAATTATTCATGTCCGTCAGTAAGCTATCCCAATTCAACACATGCAGCCTGCCTTTGTTTTTTAACACTCCATTTACTAGTGATAGAGAAAGAAAACATCCCTTCTTGTGAAATATTCAGATACTTCAGATGCCTACTAAAAATGCAGGTGTATTATCTCCCTGTTACTTATCTTGAAAGGAAGATGATGTTGAGACAATAAACTGTTTAAAAATAAATCCCTTTCTGACAATCCACAAAACAATAGGAACTGCATTCATCTCCATGTGGCTTACTTTCTGGCAGTAAAAACTTTAATAGACAACACAGTCATCAGAATTACTTTGTCACAATTCCACAGAGGTTTAGCTAATTCTTTTCAAGTCCATTTCATTAGTTAGAAAAAAAAATAAGTCAAATCCTGATTTAATAAGTGGTGGATTTGAATAAATTACTCTAGTCCTGTGTTCGTTGAACTTTAAATGAATTGTTCCACAATCCATTGCCAAGCAACTAGGATATATCCTTGGAAAGTCCAACAAAATACTTCTGTTAAATTGCTGGGATGAACAAACAGTTTATGGAGATTTTCAGGCTAGCAAAATGAAGAGTTACAAAAGCAGAGTTCTTCTCATTAATTCTATCAATCACTTATAAATAGAAGCTCATGCTTCATAAATTGATAGAGTTGCAGTAGGTCTAAACTGATAACGTGTTTGTCCAGGATGTCGAGGACATTTTTAAGGACTGATGAAATTTTCCAAACCTATCTTTACACTGGGATAACTCCAAGAATTAAGATCAATAATTCTTACAATTGCATCATTCCCAAAACACTGCTATTGCTAATATTGACACTTGAGGACAGGAAAAGCATTATGGTTTAGAAATGTGTTAGCATGTCCCAAGTTTATTGTCTTGAATCTACGACCCACTGTAGCGTAGAAGCCAGAAATCACTGCATCTTGAGATGCATCACTCCATATATCAGGATGGAATGATTTCTAAAAATTGTAAGTGTGAAAGGTTTTGCTGAAAGGAGGGATTTTATAGAGAAATTTTGTTATTTGCTTGTTTCACGTTTGGGGGAACAATCTTCCTAACTCCCTTGACAGAAATGAGATTTAGGAGCCCTGTAGCTGTACACATATTACATCATTTTCCCATAAAACTATTTACTCAAACTGATAGGACTGAGCAAAAACAGACTGACGCCTACCAACGGCTGAGTACAAACAGATTAGACTAAAATGAGGACAATTAAAAGTCTCCTACAATAAATAGTGTATCGATTTTCCCAGGTGATCACATATGAGCAGGAAGGGCTAGATTGGTCCAATATTCCTTTACCTTTCTATCTGGGAGAAAACTAGGATTATAATTTATGTCCAGAATAATCTGTAAAAAGAAAGGGAATACAACTGTGTGTGAGAGGGTTTTTTAATCCTTCTTACCCTATGTGAAATCAAATCTGAACATCTTTAGAAGACACCTTACTAGATAAATTTAACTTGTACTAGCAGATTGATCCATTTTTCTTTGCTGAGAATGCTAGAGTACATGGCATAGCTTTCTAAAGTCTATCTAAAGATAAACGTATATTATTATATACCATCCCTGCTTTTTTGTTACCTTCTTAGTATTCTGTGCACTTTCCATAGTGCAAAAATGGGCACTGAAGATCTCAAAAAAAGTTTATCTCCTTACTTTGTATTCATAATTTCCATGAATGTTAATGAGATTCAGCTATGTGCAGGAACGTGTGAACTGATACTATTGTTTTTAATGATGGCACTTAAAAAGAAGGGCAATATAAAGCCATAAAGTTCAGCTAATTCAAATACAAAGATGTATATCAATTAGCCTGTCTTTTGCAACATGAGCTGTTTATGAGCTGTCTTTAATCAAGCCTTTTTTTTTTTTTTTTTTTTTCCCCATTGATATTACTACTGCAGGAGGACAGGGTCTTTAGTCTTGAAATATTCTGGCCAATAAAATATTTTGGCTCACAGTTTGATAGTAGTAAAACTTTGTCTCCAGTATAAAAGTTTAAAATCTTCACTTTCCATTGCTTTACATTTATGATCTTTAAATATATTCATAAAATACAGTTTCTGATTTGACTTCCAGGCTTGCAACAGGTTATGTCAGGAAATGCAACCCAAATTTGTGCATATAGAAATAACACGAAAATTCAAGTTGAATCACTTCTCTTAATTCTGAATTCCAAAATGCTAAGCATTTAAGCATCTGAAGTCATTCTGCATTACTTTTGGTCACTACAGGATGACAAAGGGGTAAAAAGTTCAAACTCAATCCCACTGGATCTACTCTGCTCGGAGAAAATAGCCAATTTAGAGCTATTATGAGAAAATAACTTTCATTAAGCTTTCATCATTTGCAGTCTACTACGTATCATCTCAGCTTTCTAAAATGTCAACAACTAAAAGTATCATCATTCTTCATTATGCTGGAGGAAAAAAACAGATCAAATGGAAACAAAGAACTATCACTTTCCATTTGGGTAAGCAGACAAGGCCAAGTATAATTCCATAGTAGAAAAGAGGATCTACTGCTCTAGCAGTTACATTTGCCCTAACTATTTAGGATAATAAAAGTAAGCACATACAGGCATGTAAAAATTGTGTATATTTGACTGTATCTTCTCCTCTGTGATCATTCATGTGACCCTTATTAGACTGCCCTTTTTCTGGTCAAGGACTGTGCCATCATTTATCACTGAGGAGCAGCCAGAAAATGTTTGTGAATGAGCCTTGGCTATCGCTGTGTAATGTAGCATTCACTGGGATCTGAAAATGGAGATGGCTGACAGTGTAACTTCTATAAAAGCTCCATGTTCTGGGCTCTGATGCTCATATAACATGCCCTGAACCACTGAAAACTGCAAGGAAATACATTAATGAAAGCCAGAATCACTGATTATACAAAATAAATCAGACTGGTAAAGCTGCTGATTCACAAAGATGGAAATTTCCAAATGAAGCAGCAAAGAACAGCAAAGAACTCTGGACAGAAACAAAACCAGCAGCTATTCCCACTCGCAAGTCAAGTTATTTACTGTCAGTTTTCTGCATGATCACTGACTTCAGTGAAATTACTCATAGGAGTAGGGGTTAGCAAGGAAAATTCAGACAATTCTAAATTTAGAGATTTAGAGAGAAGTCAATACCCAGTATTTTACCCATTTTTACAAAGTTTACATCCAAATACTCAAAACAGACAGATTGCTTTGATTATTAGAAAGACTGAAACAAGATAAGGGTGGAGTCTTTCTCTTCCTTTGCAAATTAATACATGGAAATCTCTCCAAAGATCCTACAGGAGCTAAAATCTGAGTATATATGCAATTGTATTTGATCCAAGTACATCAATTATGCTAATCAAGAATTATGCTAATGTTCTGTTTGTTACTTTGTGTGCTATATCTAAGCCTTAAGAGCAGCACATATATATGTGGTATTGCTGCCTAAAAAGAAGAAAACAGCTAAAAACAGCTACTAAACTTTAATGCTTTTTGATTAAAAACAAACACTTAGCATTAGAAATTTGTGTATTAGAAATATTGGAAAGCTAATTTCAAACTTAGAAAGTACTCCTCAAACTCTAATAGTCACAATACAGAAAGACTTAACATTGAGCTATTGCAAAAAAGATGTTTAAACATGCACTTAAGTGCCAATCATGAATCCGGGACTACTTGTACATCCTAAACCTGCTGCACTCCAGTGATCCTGGAGATCCTCAACCCAGGGGTTCAGCTGCCTCTCATCCAAGGCTTGGCTTTGATGCAGCAGAGCTGGGTGACCTTGGCTCAGGTTACTGAGAAAACTGATAATTTGTTAGAAAGAAGCTGTGAGAAAATAGGCTACAGTCAAGAAAAGAAATCTAAAGACACAGAGTTGAGTTTGCTGAGATGGTGATAGCAGCTCAAGGATACAAGAGGAAAGGCACTGATCTGAAAGGGGATAAAACCTTAAAGGTAGGTAGAGGGTGCAACCAACTTGAAAGATGGTAACTCAGTAAAACTGCCCAGGAGCTTAATCGGCAGAGCAGTGGTGGCCAGGCAGAGGCATCCAGGCGCCCCGTGGCCAGGAGGGACCCGCTGGGGGTGCTGTGGGGAGCAGCGAGCAGATGAACGCGTAGCCTGGTACCTCGTTAGCCTCGGATCTCTCCTGGGTGTGCGGAGCACCCAGCCCCGAGTGCACCCAGCGCACCCCGCCCCAAGCAACGGGACCGCGGCCGCTCCTAACAGCGCACGGCAGGCACGGGCAGACACGCAGAGCCACAGGCAGGGCCTCCTTAAAACACACCGGACACCAAAGACTGAGCATATTTTGAAACAGTAACGTAGGACTTTAAACTGAATGACTTACAGATTGATAATTGAATCAAGAAGCATCTTTCTACAGCTCAAGTATAGCACTAGGTGTTAAGGAACAGCCATACAGATAAAAGATTCACCAAACTCGGTATGAATTCTCTCATACTCAGTACGTACCCTGTAGTGACCAGAAGAGGATAGTCCACACCACAAAACATTAATCTTTTCTCCCTGCTTCCACGTGATTCAACTATCTTGGGACCAACTGCAGAAAACTTGAATTAAATTCCGCAGAGCATTTGCTCCCTTATCACTTCTCCATCTCATGTAAAACGTGTTATCAAAAATGCTGAGTGGCAAGAAATTCTAGACCTTAACTCTAAATTTAGGAGTTTTTGCTGTTCTGAACTTTCTAACCACTTGCTTAATTTTATGCCNTCCTATCCACTTTTTCCATGGCATTCATGATTTACAGAGCTCTATCACACCTTCCACGCAGGTGCCCTTTCCTCAGCCCAGAGAGCTGTATTTCACGGAGCCGTCCCTCACACAGATGCAGTTCCATGCCTCTGGTCATTCTTTCTCCCTCTCCCTGTGACTTCTCATTTTACTATCCTTTTTCGGTCTACAAAAAAAGCAGGAACAAGCACCTCAGGCAGCTGAATTTATTCAATCAGTGCTGTTGTGGAATGATTTGTAATGTGCAGAGCAGCACTTCCCTACAGTCTGGTCTTGCTGAGGGGACTAAGTGTAAAATTCCTGCAAAGTTACTTCTACAGTCATAGCATAATTTAATGTCCAGAACACTTTGCCTGGCATTTTCTCACTGTGTTTCATTCTAACCTTGCATTTTGGGATTCTCTTGGCTCTGCAGTTGCATCTCTTTGGTCATTGGCTGCTGAAGAACATCAAGTCTTGCTCCCACTTGCACTACAGGCGCTCAGTAGTTCATATCTCCATCTTTCTCTCCTTGCTAGAGCAATGTACAGAAATCTGTTAAATAAAATCAAGCTGCAAAAGTGTTTAAAGTTTCCAGAATGTCTCTTTTACATTGCAACTGTAGAAATTATCAGTCAAATAGAGCTGATACTCTGACATATAACTGATACATAAACTGATACAGTAACTGATATATAAATTTATTTGTTCCAAGAGAGTTAGAAGTAATTTATTTTGAGCACACAGCTTCCTAAAAATGTAAAGTTGGATAAAACAAACAAACAAAGCATTTTCAAACCACCCTTTAAGCATACGTATATTTTAAACACCAAATGGATATAATATAGCATTTCTTCTTGTTTACACCTGCAGTTTATTTCATGGAAATTACAGCCCTTATTTTCACAGCTGTAAGAAGAGAAAGGAGAATGAGACCCAACATGGCTTGAATCTTTATAGATTCAAGCTGACCAAAATTTTAGGTTTTATTAAATTTACTTCAAATGACAGTAATTCTTCTTCCAATTCTGAGATATTGTCCAGCTTTCTAGAAAATAATTATAATACAGAGGCTTTAAATTCTTAGAAGAAAAAAGCTAGCATGAAATAATGCCAAATCTTTCCAATCTCTCTCTGAAATCGAGAATGAGAAGCGACTGGAGCATTTCTTTTCATCTGACCAGCACATGCTATTCTGCAACAGATAGAGGAATAGTACTGTAGCAATAACCTTTCTGCAAGCACAGCAGAATCACACTAATGCACATTAAAAAAATAACGATCCTTCTAACTCTTCAGCAGAGGAACGAAAAATTTTGCACTGTGCTAAGATGTCATTTCTTTCAAGCTGTACTAAAATACTAAATATAAAAACAAATCTGTCATTTTAAGTTTAGATCCAGGATACCATGCTGCAACTGTTTGTTTTTCCTTTTCAAATCATAGTTTTTAATGTGCACAATCATCTACCAACAAGGGTAGAGCATATGCATTTATTTAAGAATTCTTTGCATTTTATAGAAGAACACTAACTGCAAAATTCTCTAAGCAATTCATTTAATCAAATGCTGTCTGATCTCTGATCACTTGAACACATAATCAGCCTCACACTTCTGCCCACTTGAGAATTATTGATTTCTTCTATCAAAACAAATAGAGGTCCAGGTGATGCATTTAATAATTACCACACCTAATGTGATTACTGGATGCAAACTGATTGCTATAATTAGGAAACATTTGTTTGTATTAAAAGGAAAAGTATACTAAATTGGTTTGTAGGTTTTAAGAAACAAACAAAAAAAAAGGACAAAAAAAGTTTTATAGATGTAATTATACATTACATCCTGCATTAAAATACGCCATGAAATCTATTCTCTGCACAAAGCTAAACTATTCTTTTTAAAAGAAGAAATATTCAGGAACATACTATTAGGAGTGAAATATTGAGGAAATAGAAGAAAATTCTATCAAGATTGGTCTCCTGTAAATGATATTGATTAGGGAAATACCTTCTAAAATATTGACATAAGAAACTTTCCTTTTCCATTCCAAGATGTTGATTCTTTCCCTCAGTCAATCCTACTGTGTACCGTGTTAATGCCTAGGTTAAACACCACACAGCTTCACCTGCATGACATCTTGCTTTTTACAGAGACGTTCTTACTAAGGAACCAGTACCAAAATTTTGAATTATGCAGGCTTATTCATCACATTTTACTAAGACTAGAGTGCTATAGAAAACAATATTTTATAATATTTTATAATTCTGTGCAATTTATCAAAGAAAGCTTGGCAGAGAATCTAGAAAGAAGGGCACAGTTTCAGAGATTTTATTATACTATGCAATGCTCATTCCTCCAGCTGGAATGCTCCTAAAACCAGGATGCTGTAAACTACCCCGAAACACTAATGACTTGGTAAAATAAGAAATAAATCCACAGTGCTGAAAAATTTGATTTGTGAATATTCTAGATCTTGCCTTAGGTCTTCAGTAACCAGTCTAAATATGTAAAATACAATAAATAAATATATATGTAAGTATATATATATTTATGATATAAATATATATAAATATAAATATATAAAATAAAAATATAAAATAAAAAAAAGCTTGCTTTGGGAGTGGGGAAGAAGAAACAGACAGACAAATTCAATGTGTCTTAGAAACTGATCTGTGAAGTGATAACAAAGATGCTTCCTTTCTCCTCCCATACCTTGACTTGTGTATTCAAAATATAGGCTATCTGGAGAACACAAAGAATGGCCTTGCTTGCTTGGTATATGGATAGTGTCTGGTATAATCAGACTCTTATTCAGAGCTACTCAGTGCTTCCATAAAGCTGATAATTTGCAATCATAAATAAATTATAATGGATAAAAATATTACATCAAAATAAGAACTGAAAACTAGTTTACACTCTCTTTCAAGTGTGCCACTAAGTGTATTTTCATGGACACCAACAGGAACTATATGATAAGACTCAATATATTTCCCCAGAAACTGGAGTAGATCCAGTCCTTGAATTTTTAACGGCCATTTCGCCAGATGGCAAAACACTAGATGGTGGCATTCCTGTTCAGTGGGAACCCAACACACTGCACAAATGAGCAGAGAGAAGCCTCATGGAATTCAACAAAGTCAAAGTTATCAAGGCTTCACGTGTGCAGGAATAACCCCAACAGCTTAGACTTTTTGTTCAACTTCAGAGTCTAAGTTTACCGGATAGAAGACATGAGCACCAAACACTGAAGACATTCTCTTGTAAGTTCTTCCCAGAAAGTTCAACCTTCTTTTTCTTTTTAACTGAAGTGCCTATTGTATGGCTGGCCTGTCTGCTTTATTTAAAACTTTGATAAGACTTCTGTCAAGACGATGACATTCATGGGTTACATTCGTACCAGAGAAAAGAAGCGTTCATCAGAGGCCGACAGTTGTCTGCCATATAAATTTGTTTGATCCCATTATTTCATTTAGAAATAGAAACACCTACTATTACTCACAGTTTGGTAAATCAGAGATTATTCTTAGTTAGCGGAGTAGAAGTCCCTTCGTAGAATAGTTCCTTTCCCATCATATTAAACACTGAGAGCTTTATCAGGACTGGTGTCAGGTAAGGAAAGGAGACATCTGTTACCCTGGTTGTGGTAGGTATTTCCCAGAGTACAGTATCGGAGTATATATGTCTGTTATAAGAAGATCTTAAATATGAGTTGTGTTTCTACCACAAAAAATTATTCTTTTTATATTATGAAGCAAAAGATAAGATCTTCCCTGATAGTTTCCTGCAACAGTGCAATCCACAATTTCTATGGTAACTGATTGACGTACATCTCCAAAAACAACCTTTCTTTACACACAGGCCAAAAGGTCTATTTTCCCATGTAATGTATTGATGAATACTGATATTCAATCTACCGACATCTTGAGAAGTTTAGCTGTGTTCTCAAATGTGCTCAGCGCTTTAACTTTGGCCCATCTCTAACAGTTGATCATCAACATTTATTTCTTTCTTTCCACTGCTTCTTTTTCAAAGTCTGTGATGGGACTGCATAACATGTCAGCCACTGAGCAAGCATCAGATGCCTTTGGGCATGAAATGTGGAACAAATACTACTAGTAAATAATTCAAGCATACAGCAAATACAAACTTACGTCATATGCTAAAGATAAATGAGAAAAATCTACACAGTGCTGGAAGAGAAATGCTGCCTTCTTATTCCTAGATTTTTCTGGGAGTGTGCTAGGCCATCTTTTCACTACAACTACACTCTTTGCCTACTAAGGGACCAAGGAATACCAAGGATCATCATCAGGATGAAATAGAAAGGGGGACACGTCGGAAGTACTCAAGATACCTGGTCCTAAGAAACACCATCAGCAATATTCTGCCAGCCCTTATGCTCACCATGCATGTAAACTACCTCTGCCTAGTTTGGACTTCTAACTTCAGACTCCCGACCGGGGTTTATTAATATTCATACTACATATCTTGTGGGACACCTACTACACGTGCATTCTGTCAAACTCATGGTTTCTCCTGCATCACCAATTTTCCATGTAAATGCTTATGACATCTTATTAACACAAAAGACAGCACTAGCAACAGGTCGGTTTGCTCGGATATATACTTAAAAGCAACTTCTCAATATTTTTACTACAATTTCTATGCTGTGTTCTCCTCATCATAAGCTGGGCAACTGCTGTTCAGTATCCCAGCCTACTAACATTGCTCAGTTGAGAAGAAACAGAATGTTTTAAATTATACCAAGAAATCTTTTTAGATTCTTCAACCAACCTTTAATGAAAAGAAAGGCAAAAAATAGTCTAAAAGCGTATTCTGAAAGACACAGGACACAGTGTAACATACAGGTAAAGAGTACTACAGATAAAGGGTTAAGAACGTGGCCATGTTTCCAGGTTGCCACTGATACTAAGTGAAATACATGCTTATCAGAACAGCAATAAAAATGCATCTAAAAGTAGAGAGTATCCAGAAAAATGTAAAAACATTTACCCAAACTTATAATAACGCACATATTTTAGCTCTTTTTCACTTTCAACACAGGAACTTATGAGTTAACTAATAGAAGAAGCAGCAACTTATTAGTTGCTTCTTCTGCATAGAAAATAAAGGTAATCCTTGAAGAAGTGTGAGTGTTAGTCTGCTATGGCACCCAAGTCAAAGTCCTACTTAGATTGAGATTGTATTATCATTTGCTTTGTACTTCTTTTTCTAAATCAAAATACAATAAAGGAAAAGTGTCTGCTTTTCCCTTTTTTAGCTCTTCCCTTGTACAAAAGGGAAGCCACGTGTGCCCTTACAGGAAAACCTATTTTATTTATACATAAAGGTGATAACAGGTTGGATAAGGGAAACAATATGTAACAGTAAATGGGTAGCAAAATATCCAAATACCAAATACATGTTTTTCAGGGAAAATCACAGTATTTGCTGTATGTGTGTCTTTTTAATATAGTTAATATATTCAGCAGAGAAAGAAGTGACTAAAGCAGAAAGCTCATTCTTATTTTAAAAATTAAATGCTGGGAAGTAAAATGTACATATTAAAAGCCTAGCATTGCACTCTAAGGGAAATAACAAATGCATACCATAGCCCTTTTGTCAAAAGCATATAAACAAAACTAATTAGCTGAACTGTGATTTCATTGTAAGTTTTGTCAGGAACTCATTAAAATCGTGTTCACAAGAATACATTCAGCTCTACGGAAAACTCGCCTTCCTTGATTCATTATCACAGCAATTGGC
This sequence comes from Nothocercus julius, assembly GCA_013398735.1. NCBI lineage: Eukaryota > Metazoa > Chordata > Aves > Tinamiformes > Tinamidae > Nothocercus > Nothocercus julius. The sequence goes on from VZSV01000130.1 coordinate 2,257,318, forward strand.
AAGGCTGCCTGCTTGGGATCCTTGTTGCCTTTAATGAACGCGCACATCTCAAACGCTGAATTACGTGCTCTGTCCTACAAGGCTTGCCTGCTCTGTGGCAGTGCTCGTCGACATTCCTCAGCCTGACAGTGTGAAAGGAAGAGTCATCACAATTTCAAATGCATCTCCAGATAACTCAAAGAAAAAATATTTCTAAGTTCAGCCCCATTTTAGAATGTCTCCTTTTGCAGAGGCACAGAAAGAACGTACCTGGCTGCAGCCCAGCTCCAACATTTGTTATTGAATAGATTATGTAAAAGAGTAAATTTTATGAGGGACAAAACTTACATAAAAGTTCAGCTGCATTTTCAGAGAAATGTAAGAAGTGGCTCCAGGATTAGGTTATGTCTCAACAGGTTACAGGACCCTGCCTCATGCCTGCACCTCGCAATCTGCCTGATAGCCTGAGGAAAGCCTTGTTGTTTGATCAAATCTTCTGTCAAATATTTCTATCTATCTGAGTTTCCGTTTGCTGGAAATCCTTACTAGAAATTACTTGAACTGTCTCAACTGTATTTGAGATCTTACAAGTCCCTGAAAAATACTACTAGCAGAGCTGAATAACGACATCCTATTCTTGTTTTAATAACAGTTCAATAAACAATGTGAAATTCCAATGCCAAAGCACTGCAGAGCCAGCACTGCCTTCGCCTCCGTCTCCATGGCCAAGGGCTTTTCTCAGGCATCGCAGGAATCTGAGCCCCCAGCGAAGCCCAGGGCCGAGGAGGATCACGGCAGCAGAAAGGACCGAGCCAGGGACAATGCGGACGAGCCAGCAACACACAGCTCCTTGCAGCTGTTCGGAGGGGCTGTGTCCAAGCAGCTGAGCAATGTCATCGGGAAGCCACTTTTTGCCACTCGAAAGATTGTTATGACTGAAGAAGGCCACCCATGATTAGGAAAAGCCAAGTATTACTCTCATATGTTATGAACAACTGATAAACGCATATGGTCCCCACTGGCTAGGATCGGCTGTTACAAGTTTGGAAATTTATGCTTGCTGCTCTGTACAGAAGAAAAATAATATACAAACAGGCACTAATACACTAAATATAACAGGCTTAACTTGTCTTTTGAATTTCCTGGCTCACTTCAAGTTTCCTCTTCTTCATCTGTTTTTTCCCATCATAGGTTTAAATCCTCTTTGGTTTATTTCCAGATTAAATATTTTTTATAAAAATCTCACCATCTGCAACTCTCATCTCTGAAAAGAAAGCCAAATATGTTTGTAAAAGCAGGATTACTTCTAAGGATTTGGGAAGGAATTGAATGCATGGAAAATTAAGGGGAGATGCCCCCACCTGTCTCAGAAAAACAACTTTGATTTCATCTTCTTTACAGAACTCAATCTATTCTTAAATTGGTAGATTAAAAACTGATTTTCAGCACTTGGGAAGTGCTGGATACGAAAGGGAAAACCAAGAGCACTTCTGTATCAAAATGAACTTGTCTGGAGCCAACTCAAGGACAAGGCCTGTACAACTGCGTCCATGGGCCAGCAAGGCATCATTCCAACTAACCTCAGAAACATCCCCGTCGAGGCCTTCGCAGACTGTCCAGCCACAAAATATCTTGGCTTGTGAAAAAAGACATCACATTCGGTATGAGGCCCAACTTAGATCGGTCACTCCCAAGTAACAGGCAAATGGCTTTACAAGTAGAGGTACATTAATGAGATTTAATCCAGATCTGCACCAGTCTGGTTTACTGCAAATACACCTAACAGTTCTTGGCTCTCATATCATAGATAAAAAAACCTCCCAAATTTCTATATATTAAAAAAAAATCCCAGAATAATTTGCAAGTTATATCATGACATTGAGTAGGGCAAAAAGGTATCAAGCCATTAAACTTAAGAATACGGTGAGATTTGTATCAACATTTTATAGTATATTCAAGTGTTCAATATCTCAAATAAAATATCCTAGAAACATCAAAGGCTTGTCTGACAGCTGTTCACTTTTGAAATTCAGTAAATGAACAGAAAAAAAAAAGTCACTTAAAAGGATAATGCATCAAGTCTCGAAGACAAATTACTCACTTAAGGTTAGGTAACTTGCTTTTGAGAAGAAACAGCTGTGTTTCAGCTCTGATGATCATATGGCCACTTCTATAAAACATTCAGCTACCGCAACATTAATGAACAATTTATCATCTTGACCATATTGTTATCCTCAGGAACTGCCAAGTCCTCCTGGGTCTTGCACTTTAAAACCACATACACCCAGGGATGGGCTGGAAGTTGGAAGTTGGACAACTTTCTTTAGTGCATGTGCTCACTTTTAACCTCCCTCCTTTCCTGCTCCCAGGCCCTTCTTTTCCTTCCAGTTTACAGACTCCTAAAGCCAGAAGTTACGTGTCCTTCCCAACTTCACAAGCGCCCAAGAACAGCCGGGTGAGTTGGCCTAATTGAATTATTTTGTTTTTTCTGAAGTATGCTAAGTTGCAAGCCTTTGTTTTGCTATCTGAACCTCAGGCTACAGTAAATGAATTCTCTGCTACCTTTGAAGGAAGAGATGAAGAAAAATTCCCAAAGTGCAAAATCAAACAGAAAAGAAAGACTCTCTGGTTTACTTGCAATATACATCTTGTCCTGCTGCTCCTTTAATGTTTCCTTTCATGATAAAAATCAGTGAAGGGCAGGTAGAGGTTTTTTTTCTTTTTTTTTTTTCCTTTCCTCCAAGTACCAGTTTATTACAAAAGCACACTGATGATTGCAAACCACTATAACTCATATTAATCCACTTGTTTATGCCAGAAGAATCCATTTATTTATGTGCCAGATCAGACAAGAGAACGTTTTCTTCTCTGACTCCCCCTACTCTCCCAGTATTTTAACACATTTCTGAGCATCACTATGAAGCAAAAGCCTCCTGCGGTTAGTTTGTTGATACCGGATTTTTCTCCTCAAACCCGGCAGTCCTGCTGGCATTCACTTGCAAATAATGGAGAATGATTTTTAAATTGCCAATGCAATTATCATTATCTAAGACAAACACTTAAAAACAAACCAGGTCTCTTCACTCAGTCACTCATTTCATAGCTTAAAACGCTTCCACCACTTAAACTACTCTGACATGTGAAACATTTGTAAACGCCTGCACGCTTCCAAAGAGCTCCTTCCCAGATTAAACCAAACCTCAGGCAAAGAAACAGCTCTTTATAATAGTAGCCACATTTTAAACAGCCCTGTAAAACAGCAAACAAAAAAACCTAACAAACACAAAAGCCCCACTACTCAGACTACCCAGTAACAAAATAAAAATATGTACTGCTTTAGGTTAAAATGAGAGATCTGATAATTTACAAGCAAACGGGCTCTGTGGTTCACTAATTATAAGACGCATACCCGAAAACTCAGGACCAGCATTTGGAGCCTTCCTTTAGCCATTAAGAAACCTTTTATACTTCTGTTAAGAACATAAATGTTCGCATTGACATTTGAAAACTCCAGTGGGACAATAAAACACACTCGGCTTCAGCAGCAAAGTCGAGCAGGGCCTTGGGTGCCCAGTCACATCTGCTAGTCATGAGGTGAGCAGAAGGGCTGGGGTCTGCTGCACATGCGCCTGCCCGAGTACTTAGCCTGAACTAAACGGGCAAGGAAAAGATACAGTGGCAAATATCCACACTCGAGCCCCAGCGGCAGAGTCACAACTCATAATTTTTATTGCTTTCTGGAATTGAAATGCTACCAGAAAAATGTAATCCGCACTTTCACTTGACATCTCTTTACAAACCAAATCTGCTAAAATCCACTTTTGTATATATCACAAGGAAGAACTTCTGATTCCACAGTTTCTCCCTTTTTCTAAATTTTGCTATAGTAATTCTAACTGGGTTGCTAAGGCTCTGAGCTACTGTAGCTAAAAGTAATTTCAATTAAATTCTCTTTCTTGTTTCTTTAAAACCAAAGTGCTCAAAAGATTCCCAACTATTTTGGGCTCAATAGCTAACATTATATTCAAAGGCCTGCAGGAAAAAAACAGGAATTTGCCATAAGAGTATTCAATGACCCATAAAATACAGCAGTATTCAGCACTATTTAAATATAAGTAATTTCTTTTTAAATATGCTTGCCTAGTTTGACACCTGTTGAACAAAATGTCAATAAAATAAATATAAAAAAAGGTAATTAAAAAAGACACTTGTTTTAACTGGTCTTTATACAACCATTCAAGCTTTCAGCTCCCGAAGATGCGTGCATTCACTTAGGAAGAACCTCTGCTTTGGACAGAACCTGTTAGTAATTAGTAACTTCATATTAGGTGTACTGCTTTAGAGCAAGGTATTCCAAACAATGACATATTTTTAGTGCTTATTCTAGTCTGCACTACAGAAATAATATTTCTGTAGAAATCAGTAGTAATGTTACTATTCACAGTCCTATCAGTTTGAATTCATTGATATAATCCAGGTACAAAATACACATTGATTTTATGGACCTATAGCTGCTAACACACAGGTAAAAATAATTTAATGGAACTTACAGGGACAGTCCTCCAAAAGTGTAACGTGTAAGTGTCAGCTCTTGGTCCTTCTTTTCTATTGTTTTTGTCTTTTAAAAATTTCTTTTTCAAATTATCTTTGATCAATCTGGAAAGGGAGTGCCACAAAGGGAAGGAGGGGGAGGAGGGAGCAGAAAGATACGATTTTTGTAGGAAACAGTGCCCAACTCTATTATTAGAATCTAAATATTCATATAAAAGCAACGTGCAATATAGAAATTAGATGTCTAAATCCATCTTTGGCTGCGTATTCCCAAATTCCTTGCTCTTTTAGACAAGCATTCGTTTCAGCTGCTGTATTTGCAGAAAACATTTTTCCCCCATCCTCTCTACATAGATGTGTTTAGGAGAAAGTCTGGTGTTGGCGTAATGCAAAATTCTTACATATTTCACAAGCTCCACGATAACACACAATCATCATGCATTTTCCAGCTTTTTTCATTAGTCAAAATGTGAAGCATAACACCAAGCACACGATACCACAGAAGCACAAACATTTGTGTACTTTCAGTTTCTCTCCATCTCATCAGTACAGATTGTGATTTTATTCTATATATGTTTATTGTGAGAAAAGAATATATTTGATGTTTGCTCAATTTTTCATGTTTGCAGCAGGCCTATGGCAGGATATCCCCAAAGGATTCTTCCTTAGAACACAAGCACAACCAGTATTTACTTCGAATACTTCAAGGTGGACTAATGCTAACGTGCCTTCTGGCAAAATCAACAACCTTCACACCAAACAGTGAGCAGAGGAGCCCCTATGTGTTTAAACAGTTTGTGGGAAGGAAGGGTGATTAAAAAAGCAGAGAGGTTTTTTTTTCCCCCGTCTGTCTCTATGAAAGACTTCTGCAGAAAACCCAAGTGCTACGTTCTCAATTGATCACTCCGTAAATTCAGATCTCATTAAATAAGTCTATTTATAGTCCAAGTGAAAATCAGATCATAGATATTTAGGATTTTCCCCTCCAGCCCCCCAAATTGGAAGATATATTTGTATGAAAGACACACTGAGAGGAAAGGAGTTCTAAACGGGATGAACAAAATACAGCAAGCAAACTAAAAACTAACTTTCCTCTAGGAGATGTTGACTTGGAAACAGTGTGAATCCCCCTCCCACCAGGAGTCATTGACAACTGAAGAGCTGTAACAACTGGAGGCTGCAGAACCTAGACCTATTGGAAATGCTCAGCCTCCCCTGTTTTAAGTGCTCTCAAATCCATTCTTTGCTTCGCCTTGCTGATATCTGAACAAGTGCTGTGTACATTTCCCAAACACGTCCATGGGAGACAGGCTACAGTTCTGAATGTTCATCTTCTCCTCTGAAATACTGGAATTGTTTATAGTAAAGGATTGCCCCTAGTTGCCACTTTTCTGGTCCCCAAATAATTAAAATACCTGGAAAAACAGAAAGACCATTTCATTCTCCATCTATGAAGGGAAAGCTTAATACCACTCAGCCCAAGGTATGTAAGTTATGCATATCTAACCAGTTATTTTTTTCAGAGACCTTCATAAATTTAGGATCATTTCCTTTGAAAAATTCCCCATTTTTCATTACTTCCATTTATCAACATCAATTATATCTAGTGGACAAATTGGATTCCCAATCTGTAGAGTTAGAGCTGTGTCAATTCTGTGCAGGAAAACATCAGATTAACAGCCACAATATTATGGGAAAATTTCTAAATATGCAAAACTACAAGTATGAGCAGTCAGACTTTTTGATTTTTGTATTTGCTGAATATTCACCTCCTCTAACTTATGAAAACTATCTTGACTGCGGGGATGAGGATAAAGATGAAGCTGCACATAGACCTCCTCTCCATGCCTGGGGAAAGGCAATACAGACAGATACCAGTACAATTGCTGCCCTGCTGTTCTCATCTGTTTGCAGCAGGACTGTTGCACAGCAGTCCATGGAAAAGAGCTGTTTTCAAATGCTTTTTATTCTAGGTGTTTTTGTTGTTACTTGTTCTGTTCCTCTATTTCAAAACTTGAGGGTCAGTTACAGCAGACAGAGCAGATATGAGAAAGAACATAAAACACAGATGACTAGATCCCTATTCTGCAACTAAGATATGTACAGTGAATAGAAAAATAGGCTACATTAGAAAGTAGCCTCTTCAACAAAAGTTATATGAACTCTTTTAAAAGATCATCATTATTTGTCTGCTAACTGATTTTAACTATTATGTCTCTGTGATTCATTTTATGGTTCTGTATAAAAGCAGCACATATGTGATCAGTTCTACAGCGCTAAGTCCTAGCGCTGCATCACGGAGCTCCCTGTAACACCAACACGCGACACAGTAAAGGTGTGGGGGACAAGATCCAGTGGGACCCCAATGGTGTCTCTGCCTTTCTGATTGCAAAGCCAAGTTAGAAGCATTTTAGGGCAAGAGCACATCCCGCTATAACTCACTTCAGGTTAGACCCTTGAAAAATACGTCAAACGATGGCCAAACATCCAGCTCACAGATTCATCTCGCTGCCAGACAATATTAATCTAAATATTTAAGATACCTCCCCTCCTGGCCTACAGGCTGCCTGCAGCTGTGATTTGCTTTTGACTAAGCAAGAAACACTATCCAAGACTTCAAAACTGTGTGTTATTCTCATTTCACCCATCAAAAATATGTACGATACTTCAAAAAATCAGAAGGCAACGGTATCAGAAGGATGGGATGGTCTCAGTGAAAGGCACAGGTGGCAGAGGACAACTCTCCTGCCAGGAGAAGCGCTCGCTGTTGCCTGTGTGATACAAATCCATCAAGTGAGTGACAGTGAGACGGTGAATTCAAAATGCCTCCACACTGCATTTTCTTGTCCTGGCATGTAAAATAGAAGAAAATGTGCAGGCACCAAATGAAACTACAGAGTAAGGGGTTCAAAACAGCAAGGAGTCGGTTTTCCGTTTTCAGACATTCTGCAGTTAAAGCGGGGACCTCTCGGGGGCAGAATGCCATGGCTTTGCAGCTGCCAAACGAGCTGCACTAATGTGTGAACCAAGATCCATTCAAGACTCCCCGAACCCACGGCACGGCTTGCAGACAGGCTGCTGCAGGGACTGGTCTAGACACGCCTGCCGTCTGAACTCAGGCTTTGCTTAGGTTCAGGTGGGCAAGATAATTCTGTATCATGCTACTGGACAATACCAAAAAATAATGCAGCGTGAAACACGCTGAGAAATCTTTCGTCCTCATCCACTGCCCACAGCTGTACAAGAATGTTGGGGGTCTTTGGCCTTGTCCTCTGCCTACAGCATTTCCCCATATGGTTACGCTCCAGGCCAAAGGAAGTCTAATTATGTATTCTCTAAGAACCAGAGGATTTATCAGGTGGTAAATTTACGTTATCATGTAGTCCAAACTGCTGCTCTGTAAGTGAAGACAATCTTTTATTCTTGATTCAAGGATGTTTCCCTGATTTAAAGCACCAAGTAAATTGCATATTCTCTTGTTCAGACATAGGCAAAACAATCATGCCACAGGCTATCAGCTTTGGAAAATGAATGGTTGAAGGAGGCAGTTCCTTTCATCACTGAACATCTTCAGTTATCAAACGTTATTTCAGGGAAGACCACACACTGCAAATATCTACCGTCCTTCTGAAAGCCTGGAATGACATGGGAGCACAGAGTCAAAAAGGACAAAGTGATCCCTTATGAGACCAGTCACAAACACTCACATGCACGTGAAGCATGTGAGCATGTGAGCATTGGAAGGGTGAAGTGTAGAGTAGCCCACAATTAGACCATGGGGTGAAATGGCAAGGAGTTGGTCTTCACTATGCTCCAATCTTCCCCCGAGGTTGTTAATCCGTGTCAATCTTCTCAACACAGACACGCAGTGAAGCTGAAATCCGGGTGTATGTCAGAGCTGACCACTAACAAAAAACTTGTGTCCTTTCCACAGTGTGCTTTCTCTTAAACTGGACCAGCTAGTGTGTTAGATACCTTGTGGGAAAAAAAAAGAACTGATTTTTTTTTTTTTTTTTTCAGTAAAAACAAACCCTTGGAAGTAAATTAATGAAGAACCAAATGGCAAAGCAGATTGGATTGTTCCCACCAAATGGTGTTTCAAACACAATTTAATTAGGTCGTAAAATGGACCAACGTATACTGAAGTTAAGTAGGCAATTAAGTGCTTTGTATCCCAGAGTGAGAGAAGCATCAGGGGTACAGGGCTGGAGAGCAAAACATTTGGCATTCAGCTCTCTAGTAATTTGCCCATCTCAAGGGACGAATAAAATGAATCAGAGTAGAAGATGGCTTCTACAAAGTGAAGCATCTTTGATTTCATTTCCGTTTCATGACAAATCAAAACCTCTGAAGTATTGATTCTCACCCTCAAGAATATAGTAGACCTCTGCACAATAGATGATTGCTTTGATCTTTAGGTTTATCACAACTTCTTTACTACAGATTCCTTATATTTGGAACTGGATATTTGCTACATAAAATAATGCAAAACCTTATATTTAAAAAAATTATGATTTGTTTTACCCTGAGTTTAACTTTAGATGTCAATGCAGAAACAGAATAATGTGTTTAACCAGAAGCAACCCAAAGTGTAACTTCCTGAGCAGTCTCATTTTCAAATCTCTCAAAAATCAAACTCAAAGTTGAAAATAAGAAGTGCTCATACACATGAATACAAGCACACAAATGCACACAGAAGAAGGACACAGAAAGCCGTCCAAGCACAAAGGTTGGATGCACAGAAGCAGGAGCACAAGCCTAAGATACTAATATTATTAAATCTTGAGAGTAACTTCAAGATACTTTCTTGAACATTAACTATCCCATAAATTTTGCCTATTTGATTCCAAATGCATAATATCCAAATAAACAAAAGAAATCAAAGAAATCTAGGAAAAACTTAACCTTTTTTTTTTTTTTTTTTTTTTTGAATGGAGTTACAGTGTAAGAAATAGGTTTTACCACACGGCTTTTGTATTTGTATCTTGATTATTTTGCTATTAAATGTTATTTAATAAAGATACACATAAACATACATACATAAACTTCTATATACTGGTAGGAAGTATCCTGTGCTTCCTAAATTGATGCAGTTCAGCTTGTCAGAATGGCAAATGTTTTGATTAACCCAGCCTGTATCACTGTAATTCAAACAGATGAGCAAGACAGGTGCCCGCAGACCATTCTTTCAAAGACACTTTCAAAACTGTTTTCAGATGTCGTATGAATATTCTGTAAGGTTCTCTCAACAAATATTATTAAAAAGCTCTGCTACCTTTCCGAAATCCTTAATTGATGTTCAAGCTTCCTAAATGCTTAGCCCCAGTGAATAAGGCTGATTATTATTGAAGAGCTTTATGTGATTAACATAGTAAAGTTAACTTTGGAGACATTTTCTAATAAAACCAAGTACCCTCATGACATTCAACATTTTTTCAGAATTACCCATATCATCTAAATTACCTCTCCTTAATATGCTTTATCAGGATTCTTCGCAAACTGCCACTTAAGAAAGATGTGGAAACCTAAATTGATAACAGAGACCTAAGTTGATATGCAAAGTACATACAACAACATTTTCAAATTCAATTGTAACTGACAATTCGGTACTGACATTTATTTGACCGCTATACTACTAATAAGTCTTAAATTTGATGCACGAATATATTTTATTCTTTTTGAAAAATCGTATGATTCTCATCATCACTGTACTAGATATATCTCATATATATATGCGTGTATATATATATATATATGTATTCTCCAGCATTTCTGCTACTTTGGGTGGAGAGGGGATCTCAGCAAGGAGACACATTACATAGGCCGAACTTGAACCAATTCTCCAGTCATTCTAATGCATCCAGAGCAACATGGCACTTGAAAAGCACTAGCATTTCCAAAACCAATGTTGCAGGCATGACAATTGATGACGAAACCCTTCATCATTATGGACTTCTCATTATTATATTTTTTTTCTGAAGTATGGCAACATAGATTAAAGGAAAATGGATACTTTTGCTTTTAAACAACATTCATGGCTTTGGAAAAAGAGCTCCTGAATCAACAAAAATAGTTATAGAGAACTACAAAAACTCAGAGAAGACACATGGTCTCTTATATGAAAGCTCCCTGACTGATTCAAAGTATAAAAAATAGGAGAGAAATAGAGGGAGAACTTAGGATCTAGCTACTATTTGCTAGAAGTTAGCATTTGCAGAAGAAATGGAACCAGCTTCTCAAAACTATTAACTAATGCTGTGTCCTCTAGGTCTAAATCCACAGTGAAAATTTGAAGACAGTAGTTTAATTTTCACTTAAAATTAACACATGAAAAAAAGAGAGCTTTGCTATTGCATCTACTGTGCCAGTTACAGTCTTCCAATAAATGCATACACATGACAGTATACTTCAGCTTATATATTTAAGTGTCACCATATTTAATCAAATAAGGTTTGGGACTTTAAAAGCTTTAGTCTCAGAGGATTATAAAATGAAGTTGAAATTAATCAAAAGTTTAAAAATAAAACTTCATATCTTATTTTTCTTTACCATCTGTCCAGGTTTTATTCTTCAACTAACCTGCCAAAGATTAATTCCCTTTGGAATAGCGTTTCTTGAAACTGATTATTCCTACAGCAGAGCAGTACAGTGTAACTACCCACTGTGTGCATCCCACGGCCTCCTATCAACACAGCTAATACACCTGAAGTGTATTTGCAGTGTGAAGATTAGTTATCAGCTGGGCCTCACGTAACTATATGGTTGCCTTTTGAGCAGAAGTATTTGGCTTGAGAAAAGCTTTTTGCAATATTTTGTGCATTAAAATGAATAGGCAGTGAACGAGGAAGGTGAAATTATACTACTTACATCCACACATAATGAGAATGTCACCTTTTTTACCCCAATAGCACAATCCTAAATAAGAGTAAGCAGAACTCCACAACAAGGGAGCAAGCTCTCCTCCTCCCCTCCGCTGCGAGCAGCCGAGTGTCGGGGCTCCGAGCTGCTGCACACAGCTTGCAGCCTGTCCCCTCGGACCCTGCACGGGCCACAGCCTGCAGAAAACCAGAGCAAGAGAAAGGGCTCTTGTGGATTTCAGAACTAATAATGTCGAGAAACACTACTGCTACTGTACTTCCAGAATGAATGCCTTCCCAGGATTTATTTTTGTCAATTTTACACATAGTTATCTATCTGAGGTAAACAGAATTAAGTCCAACCTGGTTTGAACACAGGAATTCACTCTGTAAGTTATCTGGGAGACACACAGCCTCTTCTCACGTGGATGCTTCTCTGCTATTCCTGCAAGAGCCAGAGGATAGTTTCCAAAGCGAAGCAACGGCAGACCTGGCACTGGGTGGCAGTGACTTAGAGCGCCACACGGGTGACAAGACAACGTCCAGGACAGCGGGGTGCGTTTGTCTCCCGCACAGGCACTGTCCGGCTGTGAGTGGATGGCACGACAGAGTATCACTCAGGGTGAGAAATCGGAGTTTCTCAGGTCATATGCCTTGAATAAAAGCAACGAACACAGTTAGCCCATAAAAAATCTACTTCCAAATCCTTTGCAATCTGTTAAAGAATGCAGTATTTAAACTTAGCAGGTCTTATTTAAAAAAAAAAAAATTACAAGGTAATTCTATTCTTAGCTTTCAATCCTACCATATGTAGACTTGTGTTAAGTTTTGTTTCTGTTCTTTTCTGCTTCAATTGCATTCTTTGCCCAGAAAATCTTCCTTATTTTTATTCATTTATTTAGAATAACATCAGTATTTCTCATGTTACATGACATGGGATGTAAAAGAATAGCCCCAGTTGCTCTTTTCTGATAATGAAATCGATTTCATGAAATGGGGAAAACCAAGAAAGCTGGAGTGCGAAAGTGGCATAGTTGACATATCCTTTTACTGACAGTCAGCAGTACCTTAAAAAAGTACCAAAAGCAGTAGCTTAAAAGCAGTACCAAAAGTGGTTTTATCAATGCACTGAATTAAAAAAGTTTTTCTAAAAGTTTTTAGAAAGCAGGGCTGCACTTCAAGGTTACTCAGAAACCTAAGGCACAGGAAACTCTAGCCTTGTTGCCTGCAAAACTTTGCAGTTCCTATATCTTGGTGCTACAAACATAGAATGGCTAAGGGGACCTTTTGTTATCTTCTGTGGGCATTAAAGATGCACCATCCTCAATACAGAGAAATGGTAAATAAATGAGAAAAAAAAAAACATTGTTTTCTCAAAACAGCCAGGCAGAAAGCTGTTAAAGAGCCCATATGTCCAGTTCTCTCCAAGTAACAGTTTTGTTTTTCCTGAAGTATTTGCAAAGACTGACAAGACTGTAATTTAATTAAATTCAATGAAATGAGAGAAAGGTCAAATCTGCATGAGAAAATTGAGTTAGGTGAGAAGAGTTGTCAATAGAAATGAACTAGTACATTTGCACCAAAAACCTACAGGTAGGACAGTAAATGCAGTTTACTGATTTCAAAACATTACCACAAATGGGAGTGAAAGACACTACAATTACTTTTTTAAAAGTTCACTTTTACAGAGTAGCTGTATCAAATGTTGTGTCTGTCAAAATTCACACAGACACTAAACTGTATTTTCCCTTATCATTATTGTCTCTAAACAAAGTTTTGTTTTTGTTTTCTCTTTTGAAGTCCTTGCAATATAGATGCAGAACAGGATTAGCAAAAATTCTATAGGCAGCTCATTTGCCAGACTGAACTACATGAATCAAAAGTAAATGATTTTACACTTAGCTTGTAATGAAGCCACTCTGCACACTTAACAAATCCCTGCATGACCATATTAACATTAGCACTTATGCACTGACCCAATGGGCAAATTATGCTTTACCCTGGACACGCTCAGGTCCCAAACTGCACAAAAAAATTAGTCTGGAAGTGATCAAGTCCTGTCATTTTTTTTAATTTACTTGATAACAATTAGCAAATCCTCTCATACTAATGAGAAAAATCCTAAAATAGAAACTTACCTCTCCGCATTCAAAGAAAGGCAGAAAAAAGAAAAACCTATAGAGTTTGATAGATATTAGAATTATTTCCATGAGCCTCTTATCTCTTAGCCTGCAGATGGACCATTTAATTAGAAACAAGTCCCCCTCCTATCAAAGCCACAAAGAAAGACCAACCTCTTAACAAGAGAAGACCTCAAGAGAGTCGTAAGTCTGATCATGTCATGCCTTGTTTCGCACTGGAGCCTGATGAATGTCTCAGGTTTATCAAAATGAGTTCCCCATTACTTAAATGTATTTCTTCATTAATTAATTTACTGAAATGCAGTCACTGCTTAATATACATGACATCATGATTATCATACTTATACCTGTAATATTAAAATATACTGTGCAAATTCTTCAGAACATAAATACAGAATCTTGACTATTTTGGTTTTCCTGCACTCTTTGAAATTTCTAACTACATTTGACAAAAACTGGAAAAGATTGCATGATTTGCATCTCTGTCATTTGGTAAGTTTGCAGAGTGTCAAACCATGACCAGAAACTCACTATTATGGGAAGCTTTCTGCAAAGTACAGAATTTGTTTTGAAATTTTGTTTAGAATTTTTTTAAGTCATAGATCTAACTAGTTGATTTCTCTTCTGCAGCAACTATTACTTTCAGTGCCTCCTCATTAATTTTGTTTTAATTGCATTATGACTTCTGACAGTTTTTCTGACTGTTTTTAACTTCACCTACTAAACCGATGTTCTTAGCAGCATCTTAGATTTTAACTTGTACTTCTTGTTTTTCAGATTTGCATCAATGCTTCATATGAATTCAAACGGTCATTCACTTAAAGTCATTCTCATTGAGTGGTGCTCACATTGGTATTTTTATGTATCTGAATTTTCTGACTACAACCTATTGGCACCATTCCAATCTTTTTCATCTCTGTCCAAGAGCTGAAATGAAAATAGTCCAAATCCAAGATTTTTTTTTAATGTTTTAACTGCTTTCTTCCCACTGGAGCCTTGGACATAATATGCACTTGTAATATGGCACCATGCCATATTGCCAATAATACATGTCTTGTATTCCATTAATTTATGACTTACTGACATACACCTCATACAGTATTTCAAGATCTGTCATTGCTCTTGGAATCTCAGGAACAGCACACTTTATTACAGTAGTGATAATTTAATGCATTTTACTAGCCCAACATTTGTTTGCCAAGTCGCTAAGATACTTTTTCTTGTTAACACATTTTTGCTAAGACATATAGTCATACAATACTTATTCTTTTTTTTCCCCATACGTAAATTCGTAAATGGTATGAGTCCTTAACAGCCATGATGATTAAGCAGAAAGAAGAATGATGACTGATAGGGAAAGTGGTAGCTATTTGTTGCTATTTGGCATTGCAAGAGCCAGAAATGCTCTACGACATTCACGGTTTCTGGAGAATGTAGCTGCTCAAGCAACGCACAAAAAATCCTGTCAACTTTCAGCTGTGTTACAGTGAAGATGCAATATTCATAACAACATGATGGAGCCATGATACTTGGACTAAGTAAGTTATAATAGCAGTACAAGGAAGACCTACATTGTAGTATCTTAGATCATAAAAAAATGCCGTAACTTTTACAGAGTGTGAGAGGAGGGTTACATTACTGCAACTTAAATGCATCCACAGTGCCATATTAAGGAATTAGTCTTATGCCAAAACCCACGGCAGAGTTGCAGGGGTGGGGGGAAGAAAAGATGTTTACAAGAAGGAATTTCAGAGTACTCATTCTGCATTATTTTCTATTAATGTTTCAAAAGAAAAAGGTCACGGTGGTGACAATTTTCTTTATAAGAGAAAAAGTATGCGAGGGGCACTAGGCAAATGGGTCACTGTGACTCAAAACCACGAATAAAATACAGCCTCTCAAAACTAGACTAAGAAATTTACTTAATAACGGACAATGCTTGGGTACAATTCATCAGTACATTTGAAAATCATAAACTGGAGCATCAATCCAGGAGAACTTTAGAGATCTTTTTTAATGTTTTTGAACTACAACTTGATTCTCATTCTCTATATCTGGATGCATGATCCTTAATTGGAGTTCCTGTCTTACAGAGCTGGATTACAAGGATTGCATTTTTACAAGTGGTTGAGATATTCCTAAAGCACTTTTTTTGTCTGTTGAAGTGCTGCATATGCTTAAAAGAGTGATGGTGGATTGTGGCATTTTAGATTAACTGGCAGTCAAGAATCATACATAATACAGCCAATGAGGAACAGTCTGACACATTGCAAACTAATTAATGTTAAACATCCCATCCTCCTAACGAGCAGGGAAAAAAAAAGAAGAAAGAAAGAAAAAAAAAGGAGCCCACCCACACTTACCAGATATGAAGTTTCTTTCTGAAAACCAGTATGGGTTCTTAGATAGGATGCCAGAGGTTTTTCCAGTTCAGAGATAAAATCATATAATTGTAAATCTTAAATGATGCTACAGAATTGATTTTTCTCGACTTTAGTGTTCTACTAAGGGCTGTGCCCTAATGGTAACAATTTATGATTGTTACTATTCATTAAAAAGCTTCTTTTTCTGTTAAAGCTAGTGTGCTTGAGCTAAGAGAAAGGGGGAAAGCTATAATGCAGTCTACAAGAAAGAAAGCACCCTATTCAGATTGAAAACAGCTTTCAACACTTTATTCTAATATGCAACATTTATCTGTTCTTCAAAAAAAGGACAAAATTATCTACAAAATTAGTTTTATGTAAGTCTTCTTAATGACACCAATCTGTGTTTTAAATTGTAGCAGCTAGGCTTTTTCCTCTCAAACTTGTAATGTAAAAGGGTTAAAGGATATTTTCACCTGGAAATATTAATTTTATGCCTTCAGAATGTTTTGTTTTTCTGCTTCTTATTATTGCACATATTGCTTCAATGCTTTAGCAGTCTTTTCTCTTTTATCGGTTGTGGAACTTCTGCTTTTTTTTTTTTTTTTAAGAGGTAGCTAACAGACTAGAAACAGGTTAACACTTCTACTAACTCAAATTTATTTTCCTCACTCATATCAATTAACTACAAGATTGATGAGTGTCTCCCATAGCTTTAAAAAGTCAAATTTTAAGGTCTCAGAAATATCATTTTTTCAGTATCTAAAATAAATGGACTTCTTCAAGACATGAAAGCCATTTAATCGTTCTGGCTCATTAAAAACAGTAAAGACCCCAACTTGTTTTCACTGAACATTGAAACTGAACATATGTTCAAATCCAGGATTATTATTTCCGTGTAGAAATATTTTAGTGTATGGAGGGCAACATTATGGTCACCTGTATAAGCAGTTAGTGCAGTTGTCTATCGGGAAATGTCTTTTTAACAAAGAAGAGATCTCCCTCAGGCTATTGAAGAATAGAGAAACGCTTCAGCAAGACCCCAGACACGAGGCGCCTGCTCGGGGGCAGCAAGGGGAACCTAATCTGAAGAGCTTGAGATCTCCTGCTCTTTACAGGCAGGATTCCTCAGGGCTGAAGAACAGTAGCAGAAAACAGCTCTTGGTCTGGGGAGGCCCTGAGGCTCCAACTCCGCCCTTCTCCCGTGGGGATGTGCGCGGTACATGAGCAGACACATCCACATCTGGAAACATCCCGGAGTCGGAGACAAGGGCAATCGAGCGAAGCAGCTAAACACATGCTGAAGAGGAGCCCTAGAAGTGTCACTTCATTCCACTACACGTCTACACAAGAGGCACAAAAAAGTTTTCATATCATTATAAGCTGCTTCAGCTATTTTCCAGTCCCAAATATAAGTCTGAAGTGAAAATCCTTCTAGCCTTTGAATATTGCAAGCAGTTCTCCCCCTATCAGGCTAATAGTTATAAAGTTTAACTACTGAGCATGTCCCTGTCTGTCTCTGCCTCCTGATTACTGTCTGGCCAGTTAATTTCAACAGCTTTTCAAATGGCACTAATCAGGAATTAAAAGCCAGCATCAGCTTCGCAAGGTACCCGCTCCTACCCACTGCCTGGAAAGCTTTTTCAAACAGGCAATTCTCGGCCTTTCCTGATTATCCAAGACAAGCTCATAAGCCAGCCGTGAGTATTTAGGAAGTCAAGCAGCGAAATAAACAACACTGATTATAATCTACTGTTCTTTTATTATCAAGAAGTAAGGCAGCAAACGTCACATCCCAATCCTGGGCCATCTGTTTTCTGCTGTTAGTTCATCAGCAGAACAGATCGGGGTGAAGATGAAGAAGGGTTGGAATCCAAACAGGAACGGCCCTTTTCTGGATGAAACATTTTAAATGGCCAGTATATTTTTTGTGGCAAGTAAACAAAGATATTTTAGTTATGATTACCACGATTACAATGCTGATTAAAGAGATTTTGCATATTTGAATAGACAGACTGGTCGGGGGGAGAGAAGAGGAGGAGACCTATTGCGAGACAGGCTAGATCAGAAAATGCCCATTTGCTGATGCTTTTTTTTTTTCCCCCCATGCAAGGAAGCTCACTGAAATCTTCTATCTAACCTATAACCAACACAAAAAAGATCACAGAAAATAAAAATGTTATGTCAGCTCTAATAGAATGGTGTCTTTCTTGAATATATCCTGTAATTCATTTACCACTTCCTTTCTCTAGGAACATAACATAGATTCCAAGGAGACTCCAATGGTGCAGATGGTCATACACACACACACAAAAGAAATCCTAGCATGATATAAACCAATATATGATACTATACCAATAACTTATGCCAATAAATTGTACAAATAGGGATCACAGGTATAAGTTACGACTGTCTCACTTCTCTTCTCTGCAATTTGTGCCACTGCATTATCCTGAGGGAATAAAAAAATTGGTTGTGGCGTCTCCTTCTCTGGAGATCTTCCAAACCCGCCTGGCTGCCACCCTGTGCCGTGTGCTCCGGGTGTCCCTGCCGGAGCAGGGGCGTTGGACTGGATGCTCTCTAGAGGTCCCTTCCAACCTCAGCCGTGCCGTGACTCTGCGAGGGCAGAGCTCCGGGCAGAGCCGCGGAGCAGAGACGGGGCTGACGCGCGGCTGCGAGAGGCGCGGGGGCCCCCACAGCGACGCAGAGCTCCCGGCCGGCCCTCGAGCCAGGCACGAGCACGGCACGGCCGGCGCAGGGCCGCCCGACGGGCCCGCGCGCACCAGCAGGGAGCTAGGGCGAGGTCTCTCCCTTCTGCTCTGACACTCAACATCTCAAATCCTGTGGAAAGACTTCTCCAGGCCCCAGGGAGCTTTTGATAAAATCCCTGCAGCGCTCGAGCCAGACCAGCTCTGCCCTGACATAACAAATGTTGCTCTGCAACAGCCCCAGGACATGGAGGGTTCGGACTGGTTCATAAACAAACCTATTTCCCTGGCTCTACCCCGTCACCCTTTACAACACAGGACGCTTTAGATGGTGATAAAGCATGTCTGATGATTAATCCAGTTTAACTGTTGATATCCTACATGACAGATTTGCAATTTAATCTGGAAGAAATACCAAATAAACACTAGAATTTTAAATATTTTAAAGCTTCAGGTGTTCCCTTACAAAAAGCAGAAGGGAGCATATTAAAACCTGTAGAAAGTTATTGGCTACAAACAATTAAAATATTTTTTCCCCAGTATATTCTGTTGTATACCAGCCAGATGGCAAGCAACTTTTTAGTGTCTTTATTTCTACTCTGCATTTTATATACTACTATGAAGGAGAATATTCTAAAAGTTTTCCTAGACAAATAAGCAGAAAAATACAAAATTTACAGTTTGCCTGGTGACAATTTGATGTTCCAGATAAAGTCCAAATCTGAAAAACAAGCAAATAAAGGATATAAAAGCAGCAATTAAATTTAACAGTTTATTACATATCAAAACTATTTGGGCACAGAAATAGAATAGCCCATTCAGATTTATCCTAACTCTAACAACATAAAGTAGCTAAAGCAAAACAGATCTCTACTTAAATGAAATTTAAATGCAAGATTTAAGTGAAAGGTTTCTAGAGCATCAGCAGTTTAATAAAAACAAGAATAGTGCTCAATAGTCTGGATCTAGAAAGCAAATTCCCTATTTTATGTCCATGAAATTCATTTTCAGAAAACTTCCAGATACAGGACAGCTACAAATGTTTTTTTTTTTTTTTTTAACTTCAGGAATATCATTTAGTTATACTGAAGCTAATTCCATGATTTGGTGTTAACAGCCACAAGGTCTCTCTGGCCAGCCCCGGTGCATCCAGCATCCTGCAATTTGGTCTAAGATTCTACTCCTCTGACCATTAATCAAGCTAAAAGCTAAACCTAGTATTAGCACAAAATAACAAAGCAAAAAAAGCTGCAGACATTGGACTATGTAACACTTACGGCAACACGGTGCTGCTCTTTTCCTTTGGTTTTAGCACACAAGATAAAATTCTAACATGGAGTCAATTTATTTCCCGCAGATCATAAAACCAGAGCTCAGGAGAAGAGAACAAAAAACTCCTGCATCAACCTGACCCTGACAGAACAACAGCAGAGCAGTTAAAAACAAAAGTTTTCCATCCACCTTTTTTTTTTTTTTTTTTTGTAAAACAGACCAAGGACTGGCCGTAGCTCCTCTTTACTGCACCCAGCCCTGCTCTTTCCGTGACTCTGAAGCACCTCTAGGCTCCGCGCGAGGCCGTAGGCAGCGTGATAGACGCTGGAAGGACTAAGGCCACGAGGCCTTGACAGGCCTAGGAGCCTTGTTGACAGGCTGCAGACTGAGCTAACAAAGCCATTCTTCAGCTCATAAAAAAACCTTCCGAAAATAAATAACCCCCCCTGGTCTCTGTCCAGGTATGAATTTGTTCTCATACTATAGCTAAAGATTTCATGACGTAAACTCTCTGCAATTTACCCAAGTATTCCTTTGATGCTGGTGAATTTATTCCAGCTCTTCTAAGTCTCTACAGGTTCTTGAAGCATCACAACTTTGTCACATAATTTATATTACAAATAAGTTATATATCACCATGTAAACAAATCTGTATTTTGATCAAGGGTTTTTATGAACAGACATAAAAACAGAACCAAATTCAAGTAATTTATACTTTTTATAAAATCTAGTATCAAAAATCACCCCTTTTGGTGGGGGAAGGAAACTTAGCATGAAAGCATAAGCCAGACAGTTATTCATACATTCATATATATTCATATATCCTCATTTTGAGGAAAAAGTGGCAAGAACAGGGAAGTTCTGTTGATGACTGTATCTTATGTGTTGAAGTTGATACGCACAGGAAGAACCAAATGCTATGAAAACTGTACTGCCAATTACTTACTGTCTTGCCTTCAAAATCTAGCCCCATATACAATCTGCTAGGTAAATTTTAACAAATCCCTGTCCCAAATGCTTAGAAAGTAATAAATTATTTCCTCCCTTCAGGACAATCTTAGATTTGGGCGAAAGGGAAGGGTGAATGAGCAACATCTAGGGTGATGACGATCATGATGTTGCCACCAGCAGAGCACGCTAGGAAGACTGCAGCGCAAAATGCTGCTCAACGGAGCGTCGGGAGGAAGGAGTCTGCTTACAGGGGCTGTAAGCTAAAGAGGAGCAACAAATGGAAAGAAAACAAGTCTGGAAACAACCACTGGCACTGCCATAATTAGAGTGGCTGAAAAAAAATATACCTATATACACACATACATATGTGTGTGTATATATATATGTTTACATAGATACGCTTTTAAGAAATCATTGTTCTGCAGAGTGAACTGCCAGTGACCCTATACTAATAATGTACATTGCATGAGCAATGACAGGATAGGACCCGAGGCCTTAAAGGTACAGCCACGGGATGAAACTGGAAGCCACAGGAATATAAACATAGATGACTGCTCTCGGATAAATCTGGAATGCAACCTGGCAAGGAACCAGCTTTAGGGCACAGCAAAGGCAATGACAAACACAAGGCTGTATGCTTAATTGTGTTAATGAAGCCATTAGTCACGCTCTCAGAAAGCTGCATCCCAAAGAATGTTAGTAAAAATAAAATTTTCCTATTGGAGAAAATTACTTATCATAAAGGACAACAAGTGGAATCTCCTGTGAAACGTCTACTAGCCACTGTATGGGGGACCACTCATTTAATGAGCGAATAATCTGCAACCTGCCAGCATATGTAGGCACATCTTGAGATTGCATATGTAAATCTGAAACAGAATCCACTAATTCTGCTGGTACCTTGTTTCAAATTACAGTACGAAAAACTGAACTCTACAGTAGCTTGTATGGCTACATATGGAAGTATTATCTTTTTTTACTTTATAAGGAAATACATGTTTGGTTTAACACTCCACTGTTTGTGTTTAGTCTGATATCCCATCTTTGAGGCTTCCTAATTTGGTTGCAACAGAGTGAAAGTGAGAAGCAGTCAAGGCTGGAAAGAAAGATCAGAAGCATAAATCTGACCATTACATTTCAATTAGATATTTACAGTAGATGTCAAAAAGATTTTCATTTGGGTATCTGATCAAGAGGACGAGTGTAGATTTGTGAGTCATTTGTGCCTTGATGACCTTGACACTCACCATATTCAGATCTAGAGGGAGACTGAAGACAGAAATGCACTAAAAGAGTGGCATTTCAGAGGACAGAAAAGGAGATGATAAAGTTTCTTCACAACACTCTAAAGAAATCATGAAAGAATCATCCTGAGGATGTGTAGGGGATCCACTGAACAAAGTCATGTCAGTGCTGCAGAATTTTGAAGCTGCATTTTCCAATCTGGAGAGTAGCAGTGGAAACAGACAAGTGACTCTGAAATGGCAGAACTTAAGTCAATTTTGCCTTCTATTTTGTCAGCTGATTTGTATTAACAATTTAAACTGAGAATTAGTTTACTAAGAGGGACATTTCTTTGTTTTTTGAGAACAAGTTCAATGCAATTCAAAACATGAATTTAAAATTTCCTAAATACGGCACTGCAACTTGACTGGTTCATCAAAAAAAAAAGAGAATGCTCCTAGCATTGAAGCCCGAAAGAGAAATAAGACCAGCTTACATTAAATAAAACGATAGCCTAGAAACTTTTATCAATGATCGTATATGCCGCAAAAAGGAGTATGAGCTGCTCCCAGAACTACGAGTGGTTTCAAAATGATGATCACGGATAACTGACAGAAAGGACCAGGAAGCAGAATGGAAATAAAAGGATAACAAGAAATATTTCAATCACTGCTCATATTTCCTTTTGTTCCAGTGTGCTCTCAGATGGGCAGGGTCACTGCGACGTTGAACCCAGCTGCCTCACTTTGTGTTTGGCCTCTGCCAGGCCCTCGTTACGGCAGGGAGCTCAGTCTCACGGCAGAATACCAACGCTCGTGCGCTGGCACCCCTGGCCTCTGAGCGTTTCAGGAGGCCACGATTCTCTTCTTCCTTAACCTAATTTTACACCAGTATAACTCTGCTGATTTCAGCAGAACTTCTTTTGATTTTCAGGAGCGTAAATATAAAAATCAAATAATCTTTTCAAGCGATTTACCCCCCTAATTTTCTAGCTGATATGGAAAAAAAAAATATATATATATATATATATATATATAAGTTGAAGTTCTTTTGTCTTCAATAAAGCACTTCACTTGGTAAACAGGAAAACACAAGTTTGAATTATTTAGTGTATCAGAGAGATGATGGAGCTCTAGAGAAAGTGCCTCAAGTACAATGCAGCGCATCCCTATTTTATACACCATTGAACAGAACATCTACAAATTGCCCTGGAACTCGAATACTGCCATAGGGCTCACTGACATTATTCCTGGGCTGTGGTTACTTCTAATGCTCTGCTAATCGTTCTGTGCTCTAATATGCTCTGGAGGAAAATCTGTATGTTCCCACAAAGTCAAAGAGAAATTCCACTAATGAAATTAAGTGAAAGGAATATAATGTATTTTTGTCAATGTGAATCCCTTAAGCTAAACTATGGATGGTGAAACACATGGATTATTCAACAGAAAGGTTTTAATTAGTGTTTCTTTAAAATTACTCTGCAAAAAGGACTAAGGGAATCAAAAGGGTCCATCAAGATTGTTGGAAATGCAGCCGAGTAAACCTGTAGTAACCTAACATCACTGCACTGATGTGCAAGACAAGTGGTAGAAGAAGTTCATTACAAGGAACATTCAAGTTCTTGACCATGGTGCACACGACACTAATTTTAACCAGGGTCTGGCATTACTTTTATTCTTATAGAAAATACCTAAAGCATTATGTGATTCCAAAGATCCTGGATGCAGAAGATAAAGTGCACTTTAAGCAGCAGTAACTCAAAGCCCGGAGGGAGAAAATCATTAGTTTCTCTCAAATACGCCTGTATAGAAAAAAAATGCAAATATCTTACATGTGCAGCTATTGATTTCCAACCACCCTGATGTGTGTGTATAATTACTTTAGTGGATGATTGTCTATAGCTTGTAAACCTGAATCAACATACATCACTCTTTTCCCAAAAGATCCCAAAGTGTATTGATTCACACGTCGTCTCCTGACTTGAGATAATCTTCTTGGAGATTTCAAACTTAATTTGTAGATTGCCTCTAAGTGACACGGGTCCAACGTTGTCACCAGTTGAGTCAAACCGTCCTTGACAGTTCTGACATTTTAAATAGTCAGTTTTGCACTGACTGATTCACTGGCAACGGACTCATTATCTGTAGTGCTATGTGGAACTTGGACGGCTTGATTCTGACCTAGGTAGTTTTCATCTGCTTCTGACAGTCGATTACTGTGCACCCCCACTGAGTTTCAAAGTAATTTTTGCTTTAGTATTTCCTAATTGCATGCTTTTTATTTCCTATCAGTCTCCTTGCGGGACTCCGTTACAGCAGCAGGTGCCACCCTGTACCTGAGTCCCCCTGGGAACCGTTGTCACTTACCCACAGGCTTCCTGGTGCTAGCTGCGCTCCCAACTGCTATTTAACGTCCTCCATCTCATGCTCTGCAGACGAAAGTCATTATCATACAAACAAAGTAAAACCAGGTATTAAAAGTGTCTGATTCTGGTTTATAAACCTAACTATGCACCCCAGTGTGCGACCTAGAGCTCAGGCTACACTACAGAGCTGTGGCCCTGACTACGTCTTTCACTCATCTTACTTGGTACTACTTAACAGCGCAGTGGCTGAATTAGTCCTTCACAATCTGTGCCGTTACTGTGATTCAAGGGGACTTGATTCTTCCAACTACTTGGGCTCTGTAGGTGACACACACAGCAAACTGCTGAGTTACTCATGTCTGTGTGTGCATGATGGCCCCACTCGACTTTTTATTTGTTTGTAAAACTGGTAGCTTTGGAGTTTTTAATCCACTACATTTCTTGTAAATCATCAGAAGACATCCTCCTACATTACACTAACAGAAAGGCTTCACCCTATAGAAGTCTTCATTTAGTTTCTAACAATATATTTTACACTTTTTGGAACATGGCAGAATTAGACAAGAAAGTGCCTTCAGGAATCTCCAAGAGAATGCATTTCCTATCACCAGTTTTCCTCTTTCATAAGACCCGAAGTGTCATCGGTCTTTCTAAAACACAGCAGTAACACTGCACTGGTGCAGTTAATCATTCCTAAAGCTTTCCCAAAATACACGTCTCCTCGGCACTCCTTCCTCACGGCTTCCATTGAGGTCACACTTCTGGGGGAGTTTTGCCTGAGGAAGTGCAGAATGAGCCAAAGTGATTATTGCTGTATAATCCTGTGCTGTGAAAGAGTCAGAAAATCTAATATTTTAAGTCTTCATATTTAAGGAAAGTTTTACATGTAGATTTGTGCTAAAGCACTATCCTCATAAGAAAATCCTTCTGACAAGTTAGGAACAACACGTAAAGAAACACAAGGTCTGACCAAGATTTTGGACAGAGGCTCAGCAGGACACTTGTACTAAAAGGGAAATTCTTCAGCTGAAATCAATGTAGATGGTAGACATGGTTTTAAAGAGCAGTAGGAATATGCCATATTAAGAGTTTCCAACTCAGTCAAAGCTTACAGGTAAGAAAATGTATTCTTTATAAGCAGAATAATATTTTATATATGTAAGAGCAAATGCACTTTTATACTTCTATAAACAAAAGTTTCCCTAGGTACTTCTTACAGACAGTCATGCCACTCTCACTATTTTAATGCACTCACATTAAATCCTGTTATTATAATGTGCCTTTGCCCTATCAACAATAGGAAACAAGCTGTGCAAGCATTTTGAGTCTTCTTTATAATGATAACGGAGTTTGATTCATTGTCTAAGCAGTGGCAACACCCTTATGACAGGAAAGCGGGGGAAGAATTAACAATACAAACAGCTTCAGCATCTTTGAATGTATTGACTTATGGTGCCAAAAACTTCCCTCTTCCCTCCTTTTTCTCCTGTCTTTCTGAACTGCTGCAGAATGCAGACAATAACTTTACATGCTTAATTATGAGGTTGTCTCTACAATCATCACAACAAAATACATTCACAAATTCAGACAGCTAAACAAAATGCCATCTAAAACAAAAGGGATATGCAAACTAATTTCAAAATGAGAGAATATACGGTCAAATACTCTGCCCAAGGAATAACCCAATCAAGTCTTGGTTAAATGACCTATTTTTACAATATGTGTAGATTTTTTTTTCTATTTTTAGAAAAGTTATTAAAACCCTACTACAGTATTTTTGAACTGAGTAGAGCACACAAGCATTTAATTTAGTATTTTCCAGCCATCAGACAGTTGCTAAATTCCCAAATATATCTTCTAGTCTACAGATCTCAGGAGCAAGTAAGTATGTTGCTCAGTTCTGAATGCAGCTAAATCACATTGCTACACAGATATTTTCTTCACATCAGCTCCTTTTTTTTTTTTTTTCAACATGTGTTAAGATTTTGAAACTTTTTAGATGATTTACATGGAAGTAAACCTATGAATTTAGGCATCTGAATATAAATGACAACATTAGATGGCATCAGATATTGCGGTTCATCTTTAAGATGTCACATTAAAATTACCAAAGCCTCACAACGCCTCAACAAGCTGGGCGAGGGTCGTTGTCACGGAGGACCCGGCGCCCGCTTTGCACCACAGACCTGTAGCTGCTGCACTCCGGAGGGCAGCTCCTGCCGGCAGCAGGGAACTCACCGCGGCGCCAAGCCGAGGGAGGCACCACTCCCACACGTCACCTCAGCAGCAGGTCCCAGCCGGGCGGCCTCCCGGCAGGAGGAGCCGCAGGCCGGGAGGCTGCGGAGCGGCGGGCGATGCCGTTTGCTCCTCGCGTGCACTGAGCTGCTCTTTTTTCTGCTTCTAAAATTAAAAGTGATCTGGAGGTGTTTCACCTGAGCGGCTGAGACGTATTTTTCTGCGTCGGCAGAATGAAAGACCAGTCTACCAGTCTAAGAAATGTTCCCAGCTTTGTACTCGCCATATAATATCACAGTAGTGCTACTCACTTTGAATTAAAATAGCTGTTCAAGCTGTATTAATTTATGCTGCTGGACCATTTCAGTAAATCATTCCAATCATGCATACCCTGTGTTTCGCTGAAAGCAGAGAAAAAAACCTGAGGTAACCTTTGTACAAGTAGATCAGGCATAGACTTAATTTTTTCATCTGTCTTTACGAACCCAACTGTGTTGTCTAGTCTGAATGTTATGAATAAATGTTTATGCATTTTCATTTATTTTTATCTAGCTTAAATGGTGTTTTAATGGTGTTTATGCAAAAACAACATGACATTCCTTACCCATGGGTGAAGTGAATTATAAATACGTGGATGGTATCAATTCATCATCTTCATTTTATAAGCAGGTAGATAAAACTAGAACTTAAGAGTGCCATTCACCTGGGACTGAATTCTTTAATTTATCTTAGCTATGAAAATATGACAGATGTTAACTGATGAAGAGCATAAGTAAAGCTAGAAATGTCAGTGTTGCATTTTGTTTAAAGAAAGGCTGGGGCTATTTTTTCACCTTGCATCTTTCAGAGTTAAATGGCCAAATTCTGCGTTATTGCTTTACTATCCTTTCCGTTGGCTACAGGAACATCATCATCAGAAAATGGCAGAATGGATTTAGATGCTGTTCTCCTGAGCCTTTAACCCTCCACACATGTAGAAAACATGATGACTTTATCTATTAAAGGGTTTGGGTGTGATCTATTAGTGTATCTACAAATTCTGTCCCCTTTTTTAGAATGGAGATTATCATCAATTCTTCAAGCTATAAAATTAAAAAAACCTCCTCCTTCCCTTGTCAGCAGATTGCTATTCCAGCCGCTGTGCTCACCAAAGAAACCCAAGCTGCTTTTGCCTACTGCAAAAGACTGTGTCGTATAGCAAATACCTTTCACATCTCCTTAGTCCATACTCACAAATTAGAAAGAAGTATCATATTCAATTTGTAAAAAATTTGATTACATTTTACAGATGTTAAAGAAAAAGTTATCTGTGGATTACAGATTTCTCAGAAGCAGAATGTAAGTGAAGAAAGTGTCACTGTGACTGACAGCTCCCGCACTCTGCAGACTCCATTTAGCTTCAGGATCTATTTAATAACAGTAGGTAAGGACACCAGTATGATCTGTTGTGCTGGCAGTTGGATTCAATTCAAATTTCAACACAGCTTTTCATTCTATGAATATAAAAAATTCTTAGCATGAAATGAAGTAAAAATATCCTCATCTCAAAAGCTTACAGCATTATAAAGCCTGCTTGGTATTTTGTATCAGAAAACATCCTGCATATAGATATCTTATCCATTCTACAGCTTCCCCCATGGCAAACCAAAACAGAGATCCTCAAAAAAAAATTCATCATCTGATCAAGAATCAATTTAGGTTATATAGATAAAAAGTTTCTTTTTAGTCATTACAAACCAGTATCAAAGTCAAACTTAGTTTCTTTCCAGTTTTTGCTTTTCATTCCCTCAAATTATCAGATCTCATCTGCTGGCAAAGCCATCCTACTACTCAATACCAACACTAATCAATCAATATTCCTCCCTTTAAGGGGTCCTGTCACAATCTGCTAGGCTGGGCTTGCAGGCTTTTACTAACCATTGTACAACGTTAACTCCTTAAAAGGGAAACAACTTAAAATAGATCATTTGGGAAGATTTTTTTTTGAAATAGGATTCCTGCGCAGTACATACTCTGAACTCTATATTGTTTCATTATATTATTTTTTCTAAAAGGACAATTATCCTTAAACTGTGGGTTGTTGAAGGATAATTAAGGATTGTTTCAAATTAATAAAACTTTTGTTGGCCACAGACAAATACTCAAGATTTTTCTGAAGTGAGGTAGTTCATTTACATAATGGATAATAAGTAAGGTTTGTCACTACTATATGGAACAAGTGATCGCTAAATCACAGAAGTATTTCCTCTGATTTTTTTTTTTTTCAAGAAAGCTTGCAATTCCCTTGACTTAGAAATACAACTAATGGAGACTAAAGATTGCTAAGGCACAGTATCTCTTGTACACGTAGTCAAAACAGGATCAGTTACGTCCAAATGGTCAGTTCCTAGATCATCTGGACTAGAAGAATGTATTTAATCTGGTGTGGACATTCCTGCTCTTCCAAATAAACTACCACTAATTTCTACTGTGAATAGGATAGTTCTCATTCATGACAAAAAAAGTCCTTTTTAATCAACAAACTTTATGTTGAAAGAGACTGAACAGTCTGAGCTACAATGAACACTGCTCTATGTTCAGCAGGTCCAGAATGACCACAGAATCTAGCAATACATGAATCATGGTGTCTCTGCTGTTCAAACACGAGTATGTTTTAACTTCCACTGCTAAAACGGGAAGACAACATCCTCCCCTCCGCTTCCCCTGCTTTCTAGTAATCTCCTTATCGTGCCAAGTACATTCAGACTACAGTTCTACAATTCTTATCTTGACAACTCCCTCACTCTCCCAGCAGCAAGGGAATGGATCCACTTTGCCTCATTTACAACAATCCACTCAGCCAGTTCTATCAAGACAGAGAAATTTTGTTTAACCTTATTTTCATCCAATCCTAATTTAATCAGTAAGAAACTGATGCAAGTAGCCATTGATTAAAAATAGAAGCCTTGACTTTAATACATCTAAGGATACATCGTCCCTCAGTCAGCTTCAATGCCTGTTTCCTTATAGAGACGTATATAGCCACACATCACATTACCTGATATTATATCATGCCATAATTGGCAGAGCTCTCAGTGTACATCACACCAGTTTGGGATATGGCAAAAAGATGGATCTCTAACCTGTACCAAACAGAAAAAATAAGCACTTAACACTGAATATAATATGACTTTAGATAAAATACATGAGAAACAGTAAAGGAGTCATCTGCAACTCCAGTTACTTCACTGACACCAGGCTTCACAACTAACCTTCCTGTCCTACCTTCTTAGTGACAACCTGGGATGAACAAGGTGGGATGTTATGAAGTTTAAGTGTGCAGAGCATGTTAACCCCCTTAACACAAGCCCTGCATTGTTGCTCTTCTGTACTGAAGGCAGAAGTAGCCCGAGTACTTCCAGAAATCCCATTGTGAGCATGTACTGAAGAATTTCTGAAGAACAGAACAATCTCACACCCTACACATGACGCGGGGCAGTTTCAGCTACTGAGCATTTCCACCTCCTCTGAGCTCACTGTAAAATATGAGCACTCATATCCTGAGATAACCAAATCCCAGCACTTTGCATCACTAACGGTAAGTCATAGAGCAGGGAGCACATAAGGACCCTTGACTCTGAACTTCAACAATATAATCATTGAAGTACTTTCATTAATGTATCTTCACTTTTCAATTATTATTTAATATCTGAGGTTATGCAAAGATGCTTACTTTCACATTAAATTAAATCCTAAACAAATCCTTTTCTACAAAGGAAGAGCAACTTTTGCCAACAAAAAAAATAAAAAAATGTGTCAAAGTGCAGTGAAGGTCAGGGGATTCTAAAATATGAATCTATAAAGTTTTGTAGCTCAAATGAATACAGCAAGATTATGTGGAAGAGACAGGGCAACAGAGATTACAACACTGATTTCAAGGCATGTGGAGAATCACATACACACAAAAGAAAAAAATGTAAAGGGCAAACAGGGGAAAAAAAGGATACACGTGACAATCTCCGTTAGGACACTGGTATCACTTGAATGATCCAATAATGAAAAAAATTGGATATAAAATGGACCTCCATTAATCTGATTTTCCGAAAGATCCGTTTCTTTGTATTAAATTTCAACTCCTATATCAAAGCGAGTGAGAACTAAACTGACTGGCTGGCTTACTGCTGAACACCTCCGTACGACTTCTGAATGAAAAAAATTCTGTGGGGTTGGGTGAGTAAAAACACTCAACAGTGTTTGTAAAGTTTAGCAATCTGCCTCATATTCCATGGGGTTTTTTTGTTTGTTTTGGTCTCTTCTCCTACAGCTTTTTCTTCTCAGGCTTCATCCATTTCTAGCTTTCTTACTGTGCAAAGTTGTGAATAAATGGAGCACAATGCATAGAATTGCAAAGACGACTTTATTACAGAGCATCTTTCTAAACTTTTCCATTACTGTATTTTTTTTCTTGGCATTATATTCATACAATACGAGCATGTTATTTCTCCAGCAAAAAAGCAAACAGAATGGAGCATCAATTAACAACTGTACTTTGCATTAAAGGTACCTCTGAAATCAATTCAAGAAGTGTTCTTGAGGACCACACCTGAAAACATAACAGTTACCTTTTATCAGTTAATTACCTGAACTCTTTCTACCTGCAAAAGAGTAGATGTGCCTTTGGTATGGAAGGTCATAGACTCATCATATTCTTAGATTTGTGCGCCTTAATTTTTAAGATTATTGTCCTATCAGGCTTCAGAACTCTTCTCACTTAACTTGACTTGTCTAAAAACTTAATGTTCATATACATGCCTCCTACAGCACATGAAGGAAAGAGCTATACCGAGAGATTCACTCCAGCTTCACCTATACCCCTCGGACAGACAGTCTGCACTTCCTTTAGAAGAGTGAAGACTTTACAGGAGTTTAAAAGGGGCAGAGACAGTCAGCAGTCAATCCAGTTGTAACCATTTAAGATCGACCAACCCATCTCATCCTTTCCAAACCCAAACTGCCATCAAGCTTTTCTAGCCTCTCCCGTTTCCACAACCTCCGGCCTTGTGACTTTTTCTGGTGGCTTGGAAAAACACCCCACCTGGCCCTCCCTCAAGAAAAAAGTCCTTATGCAGCCTACAACCCCACATAAGAGGGAGCACGGGAATGGCCCAGGGCAATCTTCCACAGCCCATGTGTCCCATTCACACGTGCATCCCCATTACATCTAACATTTGATTTAAACATCCTCATCCAGCTCCCCATTCCCTGTCCTGAATAACACCCATAACAAAGTCAATAATAGAGATGTTGCACTGTCAGATAAAATCTGGAATAAACAGATGCCAATCTAATGTTTTAAAACAGACTAATCCTTTACTCTACTTTCAAACACAGTAAGTGTCAAATTGTTATATGAAATTCATTCTGTTCAATTCAACTTCTTACCCCACAAAACCCTACACTTTTGAAGTATATAAATTAAGAGTTACTACTAAGGTCCTGTTTTCTTGGGTAATAATTCACAAAATAAGTACTGCAACTGAAACCAGTCCAAATACTACAGAAGTAATTTTGGAATAAGAAGGTTATGAAGATTTACCCATGGGGTTGTGGCTTCTATAGGTAAGTTCTGATTTATTAAGAACAATCTCTGCATCTCAATATGAAAGAACTGGGTCTATTTCTTTTTTATTAGATGATAAGTAACTGATTTCAAGGTTCACATTTGAGCACACACAGTACTGAACTAAATACCTCCATTAAATATAGATTTACATTCTCAAACTCACAGTCTTTAACTTGCCTGATGGAAAATAAAGAATAAGTGGCATTTTTCATCAGGATTTTATCTTGGTAAAAAGTCCTTTTTGCAGATATATTTGATATTCATTATGTTCTTGTAACAGCCTCTGCATCTAAAATGTTATCAAACCCTGACAGAATCATTTCATCTTAATAAGACAAGAGTAGACTTTGTATTCTCAACCCTGTTTTCTTTGGATTATCAACAGGAAGGGTTTGAGTGACACAGACAAAAGAAAAACAGTTCTGATTAAATCAGAAAGTTCATATTTGGTCGATTTCACAAGGAGAAAAGGTTATCTGTCTGTTGTGACATATGTCAGATTTTGTATTGCCAATAGTTTTTATATAGACCATTGGAATGTTTTTTTTCAAGAGCAGCTATAGGCAGCCCTCATAAACGCTACACTTGCAGCTTTGATAAATGCCATCAGTTTTATCAAGGAGCCAGGATTGACACCTTCAGTCACCAAGCAGGTTTCTCTTTCACTTTTGCACAGGGAGCAATGGGGAACAAGATGCACAGCCCTTTGAAAGAAAATTAACATGTTTGACATGACCCAGCTCAACTACAGGGTGCTCCATCAAAACACTGAAAGAGCACTTGTCTTCTAACAGTTTCCATTTTACTTCCATGTGATGCCCACTAATTACACCTCACGTTTGGAAGGAAATGATCCATCACTTCCTATATTTTTTTTTCCCCATACTTTTTCAACATTTTTTTACCTGTTACAGAATAAATTTTAACGAGCTTCACCTGTCGCAAAGTTTTTATCATCACTGTGCTGCAGTATTTCTATTACTGCAAACTATGCAATGGGTTTGTGTACTGCTCAAGAATAACTCTGTATAAATACATGTAAAGACTACGATTACTCATAAGTAATAAGCAATAAATCATTAAATATGGTTTAGCTAAAGCTAAAATTCAAATAGAATATCCATCTATTTGGATTGTAATTTCATAATATATAAGAGCGAACACCTGTGCACACACACAAGTGTCTGCAATATAAATACAGGAGTTATATTGCTCTTTACTACAAAAAAAGTGGTTTATTCATATTCCCCTTTTATTCATCATTTATTGAACTTGTACAAAGTAATTATCTTCATAAAGGTTTTGCATTTAATTTATGCACTTTGGGCTAGTCAGGAAAAAAAAATACAAGTCAAAACATTTCATTCCACAGTTTTTATCTTACTCCAAGCAGTAGCGTTATGCGGTATTAGTGTAGATCATTCTCTCAGAGTTATTTGGAAATACCTGTTACTTCATATTTGATCTCCTAAATAATTACAGTCCTGTCTTAAACACTCTAGAAGGCATGTTCTTTTGTTGCACATTCCTGTCCAAAAGGTGTGATTTTCTTTTCCAAGTTGCCTGCTTACTAAGAACACTGCTTATTTCATATTCTGGCTCAAATTATTACATCCTCTTATTCACTATTTTTTAAATACAGTTTTCGCTTTCCTTATTCTAAAACACCAGTTTCGAATGATGTCAATGAAAGAGGAAAACCACAGAAGTCTCCAAGATCAAAAGGTGTCCCTAGTCTAATCTTTTCAGAGCCATTTGTACAACATGTCACACAAGACCACCTGCCATTTTTATTGAGAAGAAAAATCCATTTAATTTCACAATGAAAAGAATTTTGAAATAAACCATGGCTGATCTTTAACTGGAGAGTTTAACAAAACTTATCCTATAGGAATTCTCAGGAAAAATATTTTAAGGTTTTGAGAATATATTTTAGTTTATCAGAAACTTCTGAACAGCAATTTTAGAATTTCAATGGAAAGCTACATTAAAAAGTACAATCATTTTGCCTAAGCACAATTTCTTCATAGAGACATTGATCCTGCTTGCAAAAAAAAAAAAAAAAAATGTTAGGGAGAGACAAAAGTGAAATTTCAAACACTGAATTAAACAGCAATTCAATTGCAGAAGCACAAAAAAAGGTTCTGCAGTGACAACAAAATACATCAAGAACATGAATTACACATAAAAATTACCAAAATATTCATGTCAGCTTTTTTCCCCCCTTTTTAAATAAAAATATGCTTATCCCTAGAGCAAAATTTAAGAGTCCCATGAGCCCGTTTAAGAGAAAACAAACCCTTAGAACTTTTAACGGGTAAAAGGGATTGCGTATGTTGCTTCTGTTTGTGGTACATGCACAGACTCAGTGGGAAGGCCCCCTGAAAATGAAGCTCCAAGAGGGCTTTGTTTTTCATAATAAAATTTTAAATTCTCCCTTTTCTCTCAAAAAAATGATGTACTTTGTGAGTAAGATTATTGCAGTTCATTCTGTAAAACTCCACAGTTATCATATCTTCATGAGAATTTAATAAAGCTTAGCCTTAGCTGCTCTTGAACAGCAGCCAAGCATTTGATTTGTTCTATTTCATTTTATTCTTCTATATGCATCTTGCTACCATCTGGAATCATAAAAACAAACAGTTCAAGCAGTTAATGTGTTAAAAAGGGGCAATGAAATAATGAAATATTCCCTTCCAATCCTTCCCCCCTTTATTCTGCTTCCTTCATATCCATTTCAGAACTCATGTTGTCATTTGCTAATTCCAAAAGGACTTTTTGTAAGAGGATTGTCAGGACAGATGTTAGAACCCTTGAACAACTGAGCTTGTGCTCCCTCATCCATGTTCAGAGTTTCCAAGCCAAACTCCTGCAACCAGTAAATCATTCTTGGTAGCTGAAAGGAAACGCATAATTGTGCCATTTTATATCTTGTATAGAGAACATACATAAAAACATTCTTCTCTCCAAATAAGTCTCTAATGTATTGCTATTGACAGCATTATTTGGTTGTTTTCATCTGCTTTCAATATCCAACCTTCATGCTGAATTTCTGGAAAGGTCTGATTCCTTCACTACTTCACAAGTAAAGCAATCGGGACTACGATTGCTAAGTTATCAATTTTTTTTTTTTTTTTACTAGAACTAGACACAGACGAACAACAAATGAAAACCTACAGCATATTCACAAAACAAAGACAAATAAAGAAGCTGGTGAGCCACAAAAGTGAGCAAAAAACGTTCTTCTAAGCTTTGTCCTGAAAATGCATATGCATAGACATATTTCGAATACTTAGAAACATTTCAATTTACTAGACACATAAGAAACAGATCCCTAGAAATAACTAGAATTTTAACTTCTATGACACCAACACATATCTGAGGATCTACAAACATTAAATACTTGTCCTAATGCAGAACCTGTGCTAATACTCAGTTGCAACGAATTCTGGAACAGACTTGGGAGGTGTTGTTAATGAGTTCCTCCCCTCCCCTTCTCCAAACAGCAGATGTATCTGCAGAATATGCAGTATTTGGAGGTTGGTCCAGATTCCCTCCAGAAGGCTGGACGTTTTTTTGTCTGAACATTCACCGATTCTGTATAATTACTAATAAAGAACAGCAGAAAAGAAATAACCTAATGATATAACACTGCATCTGTTAAAACAGAAAGCGCAAAAGACATGAAGGCTGAAAAGAATAAAGAGTTTGGTGAAGCAGGATACTACAGCTGAGTATTTTTCCATCTCCAAAAGATACCAAGACACTAACAAAACTGAGACTAAGTAAGGAAAAACTTATCCTGCAGCTTCCTCCTGCTGGTGCTCGCTTTTCTCATTCAGAATAAGCAATTCACAAGGCAGGAAGGAAGGATCTAAGGAGGAAAGGGCGGAAGAAAAGGAGGAAGAAAAGAACACACGAATATGTGAAGACCTCAACAGAGCTCACTGGAAACGTTCACCTTACTGCACTCTGATTCTTTCGGCTGGGAAGTGAAAGAACAAGCTTCCCGTCGGAAACCTCACGGCACAGTCAGTGCAAGGTGTGCCGGAGCACCTGCGTTTCCTGTGATACAGCACGTACCGGTGTCAAAGGTCCGACTGACAGAAAAGGAATCTGTGATCTGCTTCAGTAACTCCACCCGTTCAAAACAGACTTTATACTAGTGCTGGATATTCTCTGAATGCCCAAAAGAGGGTTCAGTAGTATCAAGCACTTTACATCTATCTATAAAGCGAGCATATGCTCTTTCAGCATGACTTAAGTACAGCAAGAGATATTTCAGTTGAAAAGACTTTTCACCGTACAGCAGGTCAAACAGGAACAGGCATTTCCAAGAGGTTTCCTTAGGGAAAGGCAGAACTCAACTAGAGGCCCAGAGTGAGTGGATATACATTAGCCTAGTTCTGAGCCCAGGAGTGGGCCAGGTAATCTCCAAAGGCCCCTTCTATCCTAAACTGCTTCGAGATTCTACAATCTCTAACTTCTAAGAACTAGATGGACACTCTGTGACTCACCATCTCCTAAAGTCGTAATACCTTGTCAAATGTGATTTGTATGTGTTCTGAATTCCTTCCATTCTTATCGCAGTGCTTTTATCAAAAGCCAGGTGCACACAACACAAATTGCAATGACTTATGTCAGGAATACCATATAAAAAATGTCAATATTAAAAATAGGGAAACATATAAACAAACAGCCCTATACCTTTTATTAAGGGCCAAAACAAAAGTCTCACACAGTATTAAGCTATAATATTGTTATTTCAGATACTAAAAGTAGAAAAATATTTTATCAACAGGATATGAACTGGAGTTAAGACACCGATCAGAAGGAATAATGCACAAAAAGGCCTAACTCGGACATGGTGAAGAACAGAAACTGATTGAGTATGGATCCCTTACCAGGGTTTTCAACAAAAGTACCTGTATTTCATACAATGGCCAAAGAAAATCACTGTTTTTGGAAACTGTATCCATAACATAGTATTAAATCCAAAGCATTAACTTCCCAGCAAGTTTGCAGGAATCCTCACACCTAACTTTTTCAGTTATTTTGTTAAAATAAAAGTTCACCTCAGTGCATTCAAAAATGAACTCAGTCACACTCTTAAACAGTATGAAATATATTAGTCTTCATCCACATAAAGAAATCAAGCATGTAATAGATATTATTAAAGCATCTTCTTTTTGTGTGTATGTTTGTGTATAAACTTCCACAGCCCCATAGAGTACAAAGTAAGAGGGCAAAAACAGTTAAAAGGGTAAATATTTACCATGAACAGTAAGGATAAAATAAGGATAAAAGCTTTTGCGTGGATGTCCCTAATGGGGACACTCGCTGCCATTTTCAGGGAAGAAAATATAATTTTCTTCTGAGATTCCCAGGAAACCCCCCATTCGCACTCAGTTCTTACAAGTGTAGCTCCAGCTGACTCAGCGTGGAGCACAGTGAGCAGGGCTGATTGCAGCTGCTAACACCAGCACCAAACGTAGCTTTACAAGCAGCAGCAGCTCTAAGACAGCTGCAGCTCTCACAAAACTCGGACTTTAACAGGAGTTGGGAACATTTCTTCCTTAAATTGCAGTGGTTCTGGCTTCTTAAAAAATCAATAGCAATCAAAAGCACGGCAGGCTGGAGGAGTCATCATCTCCCTTCTGCTAAACTAAGAACATAAACCAGTGTTCCTCTCTCCCACTGAAATTCTGTTTACGTTAGACATTTATTCAAAGTGAAAAGCACTTCACAACAACTTGCTCTATCATATAGATATTTGTTAGATGTTGACCCTCCAAAACAGATGCTCTTCAAAATGCTTATGAAGACAAAAAAGTCAAAAACATTTATCTTTCATAGTTACAAATATGCATACATACATATTTATAACTGGATAAATATGCTTTTTATACTTTTAAAAGTCATTTCAAGAAATAAAAGTGCAACAAAGCTAGAAGACAATTTGTTATATAGTTATGATTTTAATGCACCTACCTCAGTTAATTTTAAAAATGGAAAAATGTACATCATACACGAGCCTCTGTACTGTCCTTGAATAGTCTCATCCAGTTAACAGAAAAAGAAGGACCACATCATATATTTTTAAGCTCTAAGTTGTTGTACTTTTTCATTTCCAGATCAAAATACATTAGCTTCTGAGAGCAGGAAACAAAATTTGTACGAATCAGTAAATATCAGGCAAATACATTTAAGATACCTTACCTCATAATCACCTGATACACCTTATGGCAATTAGACTTCTCAAATCAGATAAGAACATTTGCGCTCAAAGTTACAAGATGACATTCCACTACTTTTACACATAATAAATCCACAATAATCCAGTTAAGGAAGTATGTCCGAATGTGGCTCAAAGCTTTGTATGCAAAGATCTGAGGTGTAAAAACTCAGATATTAGAGGTGTCTCGCCCTAATACAAAATACACTCTTGACACCATCCTCTTTTTCTCTCATCCCTTTCTATCCTATGCAGTCCCAACACTACCTAGATCATGTTAGTAATCTCCACAAAAGACACACAGCACTGAGCTGCTAAGGCAGAGATGGTTCACATTTAACTGACAACAGCTACTCATATCATAGCTCATTACGTTTCCACAAACTAAGAGACTATCCTATTTCTCAAGAAGTCATAACAAATCACCTACAGGAAATTGTTGATTTCAAAACGTGCTAGAACAATTTGAATTCTAATAAGGAAAAACTAAAACCATCCTACCACATGTACATCAGCAAAATTGTCCTCTTAGTTTAAAGGCCAGTCTCCTAGCACACCTCTTGAGCAATGGCAAGCACCTAAACAGATAGAAATGTTGGTAAATCAAAGATGTAATACAGCTCTCCAGAATTTGTGCATTAGCCTGATCTATTCTTACTCTGTGAGAAGCAATTTCCTAAATTACACTTTGTCCAGAAAAGTTAACTTGGTGTTTCTTAGTCTGGGACATTAGTTATTTGGTCAAAACAACAGTGTTTTCTTTCCCTGAACAATTTCTCTTTGCTTCTCCCCATAAAGCATATCTAAGTGGACGTAGTCACATTTTTTTCCGGATTATATACAATTACTCAAATTAAAAGTTGGAAGAAAAAGAGATTCCAAATTCCATTCACCCATCTGAAATTCTTTTGTCAGAGGGTCATTACTTTACCTGAAACATGATGCAGTCCTATTCAATTAAGACCAGGTCTCACTCCATGGTTTGTTTAAAAGAGGACTCAGAAAAACTGTTTTTCTGTGGGAGTATTGGGAGTATTTCAGTTTCATGTTAGCATCAGTCTGTCTACCCTGCCTGCAACTTATTTGCAACTGATGCACACAGATTAAAAGGAAGTTTTGTCTACTTAGACAACAATAAAGGAAAAATCCCTTTGAGGAGAGGCCTGAGGTTCAAGTCTCAGGTCAGACGTGGACAATCAGCTCAAGAACAAAGACAAACACCATGAGAGCCCAGAAGGAAGAGAAGCAGAACAAGTTCAGCAGTATCAACAGCCCTGGATATCCCCCCTTAGCAAGGGCGGGGAGACAAGCAGGGGTAAAACACACACCAAGAGACACGGGAAGGCAGCCGCTAATTCTCAGCTGCTATTCAGTGATAGCACTTAATTTGAAAAGCCAAACCTCAGATCTTTGATATCATGATTTAGCTTTTATTAGAAGGCAAGTATTTAAACTTTAAGAGTTCATAATAGTTGAGTAACATTCACACTTTAGCCAGCTTCCATAAAATTGAAAAAACAAACTTAATACAAAAGAATAAAACCTGTTCAAGAGATTGCAGAAAGTCAGCAGTATCCCCGATAACCCCTTTACTCAACATCTATATGTATGATTTAAATAAAACAATTTGATTTACATGCATCTCTGTATGAAATAAGTAGATGCTCACAATTCAGAGGATATAAAAAATATCATTTTCATGACATTTTTGGTGGCAGGATTTAACAGAGATTCTATATAAAAGTCTTTTAGAATAGCGGGAGACAGGCGTTCCAGTCTTCTACATTGGAACAAATGAAAATGAAATATTTGAAGGAAACAAAAATCTAAAACTGTTTCTCCTATTACCAGGTTAGTATCTTAACCTCCAAGTTAGAGGGTCACTTTCTAATATAGTTAAGAACCCAGTATATTCAAGGGGAAAGACCTTGACAGATCTCAAAACTATTTGTAAAATGAAAATCCTGTTGCTTGACTACCCCTCATTGCAAGACATGTTGGCACACAGAGTTACATACCTAGTCTATGTAGCATCATACTTTCTCTAAACTACTAACTGAAGATGTGATATGCGCATATATACATGTCCCCATACACTTGCAACTGTGCAACAAGTGCAACTGGTGGCAAGTCCTGCTCAGCCAAGATTTCCTTGCAGAAAACACTGAGGATCCACACTGCTGAGCAGCATGACAACTCAAAGCAGCACATTTCTTCAGATAGGTCACTCTGGTACTTCATATGTGGCACAGCCAACTTAATTGTAACTCCTAGTCACTGCGAAAATTCCCAGTATGTATTTATTTCAGGAGTAGATAAATAAAACATAAAAGAGATAGTGACTGGCAGTTCAATATGAAAACAAAAAAATATATTCAAGAATATTTTACAAATATAATTAAGACTAAGACAGACAATATATATATGCAGTGTGGTAAAATGAAAAATCACTGAAAAGGTGCAAGACAGACTGACATTACGGTTTATAAATCTATTTACATCACCCACTAGCTTAGTTTGACAGCATCCTACTGTCCCTATTAGCAGACCTCTGTTTATTGAATGCCAAGAGAGTTTAAAGATACCCTCCCAAGTCCAATTTTTCCTCTGGTGTGACAGGCAGCTGTCCGCCAAAGGGCAGCTTGGGCCACAGTTTCAGACAGCGAGTGGCACTGAGCTCGGCTAGACGGGCACCCAGGTAAGAGGAAGCTGCATGAGGACACAGGATGTAGAACAAGATCTGAGGGGGATCTTTGGCAGGTTGCATTACAAGCAGCAACGCTACTAGTCTACACCATAAGATACAACAGGCAACAAGCACATCCAGTTTTTGGTTGAATCATAAATTGAACTAACAAAAACAATAAAAAGGGAAGCTCTAGAACTTGAGCTACAATAACAGGTGTTTCTGCAGTGATGGCAGGAGAGGCAATATGCACCAAAGGATAGATTGCTCTGAGCAAGTTGACAGAGATGAGGCTGAGTAATAATAAAGTCTTAAATATAATAAAACAACAAAGAAAAGTGTGCTTGATGTTTCCAAGGAAAATAGAGCATTTTCAATTACCAAACCAGCATTTGGTCAACTCTGTAATCTTTGTTCTTCACTTACTCTGCCACTATTCAATCAGAAATAGCATTTCTGCAGATGAAAACACTAGAGAGACAAAACTGGTTCTGGCACTGACATACATCTCCCTGACACAGGACACTAATACTCACTAAAACAAAAAATTTAAACGCACTTTTTTTTGACTGGCTTCCATTTATCCTTCACCTCCCTGAAGTGTAGAAACTCACATTGACCACACATACATGCTCAGTAAGTGCACATGATGTTTTTGTGAGACTTTCATGAATCTATTTAGTCATGAGAAGGAAATGAGCTCTCTGGAAAAGCCTCATGCCAGTCTGAGAGAGCTACTTAAAGTGGTATTTACATGTGAGAAAACAAAAAAGAAAAGAAAATGGTAATCTACCACAGATGAAAATGAAACACTCGAAGAGGTTTTGGTTTTTTTATTGCACATTTGGAGAGTTGTTATATTTGGCTGTGCGGATGCACATGAAAACTATGAGCGATTGCAGTTCTGGACCAATAACCCAAACCCCTAAAGAACCTTTTCTCATGCCTGTAATTTTAATGCTTAAAGTCAATATAGATTTTTCTAGAGGTATCTTTTTATAGAGTGTCATAAGCAGGAAAATACTAGGAAAATCTTCAGCTAGGTTAAAAGCAAAAAAACAAGAATCACATAAGCAGTATTTTTCTCAGGAAAAAAACAGACTCATCTCAAGCAAGCACATACATGGCATTTAATTTAGAAATGTAGTTATCAAAGGCTCTCCATACTGAATGTAAGAAAGTAGGCACTTTTGGAGGGCATACAGTATTAAAAAAATCAAAAAAATAACCTGCTATGCTTAACATCTATGCCTTCTCACCATCAAAGGAAAAAAAACAAAAACTGAGGGCAACAGTATTTCACTTGCAATGACTTAGTTACATAAGTTACATTAGATGAACACCTAGGCCAATATCTCAACTCTATTTCTTGATTCAAAAAATAGAGCAAGTTGCAGTTTAAGAACTCAAGGGTTTTTTTTGGTATTTTTCTTAATCAAACATTAATTCTATTTGTATGAACTTTACTCATCAACAAAATCCAACCCAAAAAATCAGAGATACCAAAACAAACAAAAAAAAAAGCAAAAACCCCTCAAAGTAACAGCAGCAAACACAAGGCCACGAGACCCTACGCTCTCCCTGATGTGTCCCCCTCAGTTCAGGGCTCTCTGCACACTCCTCTCTCCACCGCCAAGGCATCCAAGGGAGCAGCTGTACCAGCAGTAGCTGACACCCATCTTGGTAACACTAAACTGTACTCTCGGCATGCACTTCTTTCAACATCAATAACGAGGCTTCAAAACAGAAGAACTAGCTGCATGGTGGCACCGAGTCTATAAATACCATTACTGCGTGCAAAACCACTGGAAGGGACGCATGTTCAGTCTGAAGCTGAAGGCATGATATGAAGAGTGACACTAAGATACATAAAGCTCTCCCAAGAAAAAGGATTTCATTATAAAAAATTAAATATTGCTCTGTAACAGTCACAGCTATGATTATGCAATACAATATGCTAAATTACAATACGTACTTCATTATTAATAGAATTTATTTTTACAGATCAAATAGCCAAATACACATTTTTATAAGAGCCGAATAGCAAACGTGGAAGAAGTTATAGGCAACAATCATGGTGACATTCTGCAGTCCAAGAACTGAGGCAATATGAACATTAAGTACAAGCCTATTTTAAATATCTTTACATCAAACATACAATAATGTGTAGGAATTCCATGTTGTAGTCCGATGAAATATTAATAACTCTTAAAAGAAAATTATATATGCTGTATACAACCCAGTTAAAAGCAGTGTCTATATTTCATTTTATCCTACCAAACTAGTATCACGTAAGTCTTCATATAAGTGCAGAAAACAAGGTTCTTTATACTCCTTTGCTAAGAGATCTTGTTATGTATATGTATATGAAATGCTAGCATTATTAGATGCGTATTAAACATTATTTCCTATAATGTGAAGCAATATACATTTGCAAATCAACTGCAAATAAAGCAATGACACAGATTCTATTAATGAGCTTTATACTAAATTGTAATAAAAACAAAACTGAATTTAAAAATGTTAATAAGTGAAATAATTTGGGAGAAAAAACAACAGAAGATTATTCATCACCCATATACTGGCTAGCAGTGCACTAAATTGTAGCTTCCATCAAATTTATGTTATCTCCTATTTTATCACACTAAAAAGCAAAACACTGGATTTATGGTGTAGCTTTGAAAAACTAAAAGTACTTCAAAAGATTAAGTGTATGTCACCTGATATACAGATATTATCTAAATTTCAGCAAGCAAAATGCGAAAGATTTTTTTTTAAGTGAATACCTTCCAGTTATTTAAAAGGTGAGTATTTATCAAAAAGTTTAGTGGATAAGAAAGCAGAAAGTACTCATTTTTCACTATAGCTACTGTATCTATAAAATGAGACAGCACTGACTTGATCAATTCTATTTATGATCCATAGCTGCAATATAATTAAAAACATTATGGAATAGATATAAATAACATTTAATCCTTAATACACTTAATGGTGCTGTGACATACACTTGATTTTTTTTTTTTAAATGCAGGGAGTATAAAGAACTTCACATTCTTTTTAATGTATGAATAAAATTTATTGCTCCCTTTTAAAGTATTTATATAAAATATTTCTAGTTTATTCAACTGAAATAAATACCAAAAAAATGGAACAAGATGATTAGAAACAAAATGAGAAAGCAAAAGATTTACCATAACCGCCAACGGTGAAGATTGATGGGTCACGTTACTTGTTTCTTAGCAAAACTACAATATAGAACACTGTAGCACAACGTACTAAAGTCTCTTTGTCTTTCTTTTTTAAAAAAAAACTTTTGCCCTTGATACCTTTCAGTAGGGCAGCTTGAACAGTTCATCGTCACTTCCAAACCCCTCGGGAGATGAGACGATAAAATTCTTCGGCAATCAGAGCCAGGACAAAGGGCTTTCTCGTGCTATTTCCTTGTTTTCATGTTTGCTGGCTTAACATCATTGTGTACGCGTACGACTTCAGTATCTAACATCAGATGCGATGACGTTCAGAGCTGGCAAACAGAGAAACAGCATGAGAAAAGCCCTTTCCTTCATCATTTTCCCC
Organism: Nothocercus julius; assembly: GCA_013398735.1. NCBI lineage: Eukaryota > Metazoa > Chordata > Aves > Tinamiformes > Tinamidae > Nothocercus > Nothocercus julius. The sequence continues at coordinate 2,302,063 of VZSV01000130.1, forward strand.
AAACATTGTAAAATTTGCCTCCAAATTTCTACTGTATCAATCACATTGTGGTTTCAGAAGCACTGAAATATTGCGGCTCTAGACAAGAAACCATTTTTGGTATCTGTGTTTCAGGTTTCTATAGATATGCAGAGAGCTTCTTACAATTGAACTGTTAAAAAGGAGCCATATAAATCATTTCTAAGCATGCTAGTCTATGTTATTCTAGGTTTCTAACTACTTCTTTTTATAGTATTAGACCAAAACCCCCAAGCGCTCTAGCCAGAATAGTTAACAGAAACTACCATACCATCTAGAACATACTATACAGGGTCTTATCACCTTTGATCCATAGCATGAAGAGTTAGAATCCTCAAGCCTCAGAAAAAAATGAGATCCATTCAGACGAATTATCCCACAGGAAGGAAAATGCTACCAACTGCCATTTCCTGAGCACTAAGAAACTAGTGTCTTGGTGAGTGTGCTATCTACTGCAGAGCAGCGAGCCATAAACCCAGGGTAAAAAAGGCATTAGGTGTAAAAGTTAAACAGAAAAATCAAGACAGGCTGCATGGCTGACAATGATTCCATCTTGAAAGAAGTTGTGAGCAGGTAAGTGTAAGGCATCTTACTGAAAAATCACATTGAAACGCACTTTTACAAATAGTCATTATTTATTTTGAATAGTTTTTTTCGAAGTGTTCCAACAAAGGGAAAATATTTCATTGACCAGTTTTGCTTCAGTGGAATTGCACAAGTAACTGCTCACTAACCCAGGAGCCTCAGAATTTTCCTTATCCTTCAGTTATTTTTTTCCTCCAGATGCGAATTTCAGTTCCTTCTGAAATGCATATGCATGGCAGCACATCAGAATTACCAGCAAAATTACTAGTCAGAAAATTAAGAGAAAACCACAAGATAATAAAATAAGCAGGATTACAGTAATCACTTGTGAAACCGCTTTTAGAAATGGCTTATACTAACATTTATTTATCTGACATTTAAAAGAAAATATCCTTGCTCCCTCCCTCAACGTGTTCCTGAACACGGGTACGAGCACTGGAGATGAGTTAACGTACGAACAGGAGGCCACAGGGAAGCGGGGAGAACCAAACAGTGTGCAACTGCAAAGCATGAGGATAACTTCCAGGCAGAGCAATGGCACAGAAAGTAAGGGTGGACTAAAACTGAAGCCAGTTCCCCAGGGATACTGCTATGAACAGGCTTATCGTCACTAACAGGAAGGCAGACAACATGCGTTCAGTTTCTAAGTTCACAAGTTGAAAATGACAATCTAAATGGTCACAGAACCCTTCCCCAATCGTTGGTTCTTTTTTTCAAGGAGGTTTTTACTGCTCTTGAAATGTCCATTTTTCTAATTTCAAAAAAAAAAAGTCTGAGACAACATTAATTAAAAGGAAATTCTAATGAAACTGTAGCAGAAGTTTCTTTGAATATCAGCTATCAAAGATCACAGTCTCCTACGGCCATGATTCACTTACAGAGGCCGGTATCTAAACAGAAATTTGAACTCTGTAAATGTTAGTCAAAATATTTAAGCAAAGATTTCAGATTTTAAAAATAGATTATATACTGCATGAAAAAGACTGCCTTTGTCCTTGCTTTCTATTATGCCAATGCAAATGCCTAAAAAGTTAAAAAGATCTGTGATAGAACAGAATGTCACAGTCTGATCTCACTGAGGTAAATGTCAAAAGCGATTGAGCTTTCATAAAGTCTGCAGACAAACTTTAAATCTGCTCTATGCTTTTCTGCCCAAGAAATACATTCTTCTGAGACACCCACAACTAATGAAATGTTGCAAGTCTATGACACTGTAAGCTGCCTCTGTAATAAAAACACTGTAAGTTAGCTTGATTTTACAAGTCTCCAAATATCCTAACTTGAAAAACGTTCATGACCAAGAACCCTGTTCACAATTTACAGCTAGGTACAGCTTCTTCTGGGCAGTCACTTCAGCTACATCCCAAAAGAAAACAGTCTGTTCTGAGGGTTCCAGCTCTGTCACTATTATTGATTAATTCCTGCTGTGTGACTTCAAAATAATACCGATGATACCTCGCTCCCTCGTCCCATCTCCCACACAAATTACACAGAGAAGCTTGATTTCTCCCTTCTGCCGTGCATCAGAAACACCCTTCTACCTCTTAGTACAGTTCATGACCCAATGTATCCTCAGCTGCTTCTGGAGTGTCCAGCTCCTTCCTAACAAAAATTTCAGCTGTTGCTTTGCTGTATTTATTAGTACGCACAGACACAGAAGAGATTTGAGGTTTTTTAGCAGGAAAACCTTTCAAGCTCTCATGCAGTTTTGCAAGTACTACTGTTCTGACTTTGGGATTTTACAGATCAATTTGAAATATTTAGCAGGTAAGCAAAGTAGTAACCTCCTTTTCTTAGAAGAACTCCATACTATTCTATGTATTTTACCTTTAACTTACCATTATTTTAAACATTTGAGTAGGAACTTAAGTCTTTCATAGACAAAACTAATGTAAGACTAATTGGTATCAGTATCCATTAAAAACTGGAGACACACACCTTCATACTGAGTGTATTTTGTTTAGGCTCTTCCTTCAGAGAGATTTTTGGCTTGTAACATGATGTACTAGTAATTGCTAGTGATTTACATTTTCTCCACGTTAGACTTCTTTTTCTATAAACCAGCACACTCACTTTAACTGAAATTATTATTCTCAATTCTAACTTTCCTGCATTTTTCTGCCAATAGTGAGAGGGTATGACACAGCAGCATCCTCAGTCACAAACGGTCTGTTAGTCTGCAGGGTTGGAGGATGGCCGGACAGCAGGATTTCTGCAGCACCAAGCTAGAAGCCCATTTTTGTTTTGTTTAGATTTTTTACTGCATTACCACAAGAACTCCAAGAGACTGTCCTGAAATGACCTAATGACGTGAAAGGAGACAAAACTGTACAGGCTACAGTATAAAAATAACAGGATAGGAGTAAGACCAACCATTTATATCTACTGAAGTTGAAGAGGTACTTTATTTGCTTATATGTATCATAAGATATGATTCTGCCTTTGTGATCAAAGACCAACACAAAGGACTTAAATGCTCTTTCTTGTCCCAATACCATTTTTATTCATTAATGAAATTACCTACATTTTAGTCAGGTAACAAATATTAAAGTGTTCAGAGACAAGGATGTCTTTCTAACTAGTGTAAAAGGCCATCTTGAGAGCATTAGTTTCTCTAGCAATGTGGTCATTTCCATAATCAAAAGAAGGATAACTAAATTTATCAAATGCGCACAACAGCAAACATGAATCTCTTTTGCATATTCAAAGCATCACAACAATATAATTTCAGGTAAAACTAAATTTAAGGTAAGCTAGTTTCACAAAACTGAGTAGTTCACAAAAAAATATTATTGTGCTTTTCCAGAAAGGAACCTCCTGTCATCAACCTTTAAGATACAAATTAAAAGGAAATGCTCATTTCCCACATCAGTTCAGCAAAAAGGAATTGCTTTTCATTCTGCTTTAAAAGCCTCTTCTGATGAGCCGACTACCTCAGTACAAGTCTAGAGAGCTCGCCTGATTTATTAGCAGGTCGAACAAAGCGGTTTTGAGCATGCAACAGCAGAACACTTTTGACTCAGAGGAACTATGCCAGAAGCTATATTATACCCTCTATACTCAACACTTTGTATTTGGTAGAAAAGTAACTTAGATGAGGCCCACAGAGATGCTGAAAACAGCCCCACTCTCCTCAGAGTTAGAGAAGTTCAAACAAATGAGAAGCTTTTCTAAAGTGTAATTTAAAGTAACATATTCAAATACCTTTAGTAGAAAATACTATAATTTCAAAAACCACAACATTTCCATCTCTATCATTGAGTTATGAATTAGAAACTTCTTAAAAAAATATTTGTGCAAGAGAATCAAGTTTTACAAAGCAGAGGGAACTGGACTACTAAATAGATATGTGCTGTTAAAGGGAATAAAAAATAATAAACAAACAGCCCATTCTCAGTAATATAATCAGTAGCATATTCCGCTATAGCTATACTAATATAGATATAAAAAAAGAAGAGAAAAATATCCAAAGCTTCAACTGGGATAGAGAGAGACTTATTCTTTCAAAGGATTTGTTTCTGAGCAACAATATGAAAACAAAGCCTTATTACTAATGAAGCTTTTCAAAACACATTAGAGACAGCTTCAAGCAATTTAAAGCCTTCTGTAATATCTTAAGGAAAAAGGTATTTTATAATATTTTTAGCTTTAAGCTGAGGATCCTTTAGACATTTCCTATATTGTACAACATGTTTCAAGAGCCAAAACCTACTTACTAGGTCTAGCAGCAGAAGTAGGAGTGATTGTACTGATGCTTCTAATTTTCCCCTAGCTTTTGGTGATTACCAGTCTATCACATGTAAACAGACCAGTATGTTGCGAGTCTGACAACAGTACAGAAAGCCCCAGTGGAAAATCCTTCCCTGCTTTTGAGAGACCTTGAAGTAAAGCCCCACTGAAAAGAAGGCGGCACTTCCAGACTCCATTAATATTAAGAACCACTTATCAGATCCCACAAAGCTTTACTGCTTCCCACCTGGCCAAGATTACTTCGATTCCTGAGCATGTAATGCTAGGGAGGGCAGTACAGCAACCCCTGGCTGCCTCGCAAATGCAGGCCCGGCTACGCCGGGCAGTGCCCTGCTGCCATCTGCAGTCGGCAGCACCCGTGGAGCCACAGCACACCACGTCCCCACGCTCAGCAGTCACTCGGGTTTAACGCTCGCCCTTAATGCTGACCTATCTCAACTGCTTTCACTTCAATGCCTCTTGCAAACGTGGCATTGCAAACTTGGCATCCTGCTAGAGGAAGTGATTCTGCAGTGCTTAGAGCTACACCTGTGAGAAAGGAAGACAGGAAGAAAGAGAGCACCTTAAACTTTGCATTACCTGTCTGGTGTGTATGGGGCCCGGGGTCTTAAAGCCTCCTTGACAGCTGCATTCAGAAACACTGTAAGGGTCCGAGCTGCTTGAGGAGCACTTGGAGAGCGAGTCGCAGCCCACCACAAAGGTGTTATCTAGAGGCAGTTCCTGAATGACATGGTGCTTCTTAGGGGGTACAGGAGTCTCAGGTTTAATTTGAAAGGTAGGCTGCGGAGAGGCAGACTTGTAGTGCTTTGCTAAATCTGGGCTATCGGGCTTAAATGTGGTCGGCGTCGTGGCCCAGTTATATTTTCCCATAGTCTGTTCTTCCAGTTCTACAGGAATGTCTAAAGTGCCATTTATGTGCTCGTGGCCAGGATCATCAGGCTTCGATTCTTCAATCGTCACAAAGTTGAGGAGGAGACTTTTTGGCGAGCGCTTCTTCTTCTTCTTTTTCTTCTTGATCTGCCTATTCTCTTGGTTTGGAGAAACCCATTCACCACTCTGCTTGTTTTTTTGCACAACCTTGTGCCTGGGTGTCTGACGGCACCGTACTAAAGCAGTAACAAAAATTACCAGGATAACTGTCATTGTGCCTGCAATAATTGCAATGATGATCTTGACATAATCATTGGTTTGGGGGGTTATCTCACCATCCCCAATATTCTGGCCAACCGGAGTTTCCATATTCCTACGCACCAGCTCTTGAACATAGGAACTATTGGTGACCGTCTCATTCACAAACAAATGCACAAGAGCTATAGTATAGAGAGACTCTGGCTGTCCTAGGTCATTGACTTTTATCACCAGTCTATGCAAGCCATGATCTGCTGTAATTACTTTCTCCTTCAAAGTAATATTGCCTGTTAACTGATCAATTGTAAACAAGCCCCTTGAGTTCCCACCTATGATGCTGTAACGGAGCTCTGCATTCATTCCCGTGTCATTATCAACTGCAAACACTTTAGTGACTACAGACCCCGGACTGGCCGATGTCGGAACCAACTCATAGGAATAATTAGATGAAGGTATAACAAAAACAGGCCTGTTGTCATTTACATCAACCACATTGATGGTCACTTTGGCAGTCGAAGAGCGCTGCACTCTTCCTCCATCCACAGCTTTCACCTGAAAAGTGTACGACCCCTGCTGCTCCCTATCAAAGGTAATATTAGGTCTTATTACACCTGTAAGCGGATCAATAATAAAATTGTCTCTCCCATTTAATATAGAGAGAGTTACTGCAGCATTCTCACCAGAATCAGCATCTGTGACTGTGATAAGCCCCACTGTACCATACATGGGCAAGTTCTCTGGCACATAAAAGTTATATTCATTGTGGGTGAAAGCAGGGCTGTTGTCATTCTGGTCCAGGACTGACACTGTCACAGTAGCGTTGGTCTGCAACGGTGGCATCCCGTTATCCTTAGCCAGCACAGTGAAGGAGTACCTGTCCTGCTTCTCCCGGTCCAGCTTCCTCACTGCCGTCAAAATGCCTGTGCGGCGATCAAGGTTGAAAATAGGGGGTGCATCAGTCCCCAAAATATAGCTGATCTCGGCATTACGTCCGCTGTCAGCATCTGTAGCGCTTATCTTGGTCAGCTGTGTCCCAGGAGCATTGTTTTCAGGTATGGAAAGACCTATGATAGGTTGGGTAAAAACTGGAGCATTATCATTTTCATCTTTAATTTTGATCAGGAGCATCGCAGACTGGTTTAATGGAGGTTTCCCTGAATCTGAAGCCACTATTTTAATGGCATATTCCCGTGTGGCTTCATAGTCAAGAAATGTGGCTGTTTCCAGAAGGAACTGATTATCAAAAACTGGCTTTAATCTAAACGGAACATCATGATCTGTAAAACAAGTAACTTTGCCATTTAGATCAGCATCCTTGTCCATCACTGTTATCAGGGCAATTTTGGTATTAAGTGGAGCTTTCTCAGATAAAAGAACTGTCCCGTTCACTGGATTGATGATGTATCTTGTGTCTATTGAGGGGACATTATCATTAATATCTGTGATATTTACAGTCACTGTTGCTCTTGATGGGGTTGAGCTGCCATCGCTTGCCAAAACAGTTAATTTGTGTACAGGAGACTCCTCTCTGTCCAGCGGCTCTCTTATGGTGATGAGACCAGTAGCATTATCAATGGCAAAGAGTCTTTTAGCCAAGCTGGAGATCTGATTGCTGAAATAGAAGTGAATTTGTGCATTTGAGCCAAGGTCCGCATCAGTGGCATGGAGCTGTGAAACCGAAGTACCCACTGGCGCATTTTCTGGAATACTAACTTCAATGTCATTCTCCTTAAACACCGGTCGATTATCGTTCACATCGGTCACAGTGACTTGCAGAATGGCAGTGCTGGACCTCGGAGGAGTTCCACCATCCTCCACTTTAATCTTCATCACGTACGTGTCCTTCTGCTCCCTATCCAGGATCTGCTGGACAATTAGTTGAGGCCACTTATCTCCCTCAGGTGTCTCAATTATATCGAGGCCAAAAACATTCTGACCCTGTAAGACAAAGAATAAATTTCAATATGGCAAAAATATTTAAATAGACAAACTTCTCAGCAATGTCCTGAAACTATCATAAAATTTATATACAGTATACAGAAATGCACACTGCTTGAAATCTCCAGCTAGATTCTCGTTCTGCTATTTCTTTAGACCAGCCAAGAGGACAACTACCGCAATCATCGTCTTTTTCCCCTTCTCTCATCCTTCAGAGGAAAGAAGGATGAAATTTTAATCTGTATCTTCCATAAGGACACATCACTAAAACTGAATGTGCAGGACACAAAAACAAAGATGAGGCTATTACAACTCTATGAAAATGCTGAGTAATTAGAATTTTATTTATATTTTTTAGTATTTATAATTCCTTATACTTTTAATGTTGAATGATGGCTGCTAGCCTGGTGGCTTTTACTGTGCTTGCCTCTCACTTTTATTAAGAGAGGCATAACAGCACATGCACTCTGAACTCATGTGGGACACTTTGCAACAAACAGCACCACCACTTTAACACTGCAAAATTATGAAATGCTGAAAAAAGTTACAGGTGTCCATTTCTCCGCTTTCTCTACTACTAGCAAAGCCTAACAATGTGATCTAAAAATGAGATTTAATAGGCTCAGAGTTCTGATCACAAGACTCTTAGGGCAATTAACAACTCTTACCTTATTCAATTTTCACAGCACCCTTCTAAGTGGATTCACACACTACACTGCAGTCTTTGAAATAATAAATTTGACCTTCTTATTGTGAACTCCCTGTTGCATATTTACCTGCTCATTTGTAATGGATCCAAAGGTCCTTTTCGGAGTTGTTTTGGGCTGTCATGTAAATAAAAAAATAAGATTTTTTTTAATTGTAATATTTAGGTAGATTAATAAATACAAAATCAACAAAACACAAACAGCAAACCAGAAGAGCATCTAGTGTTGAGAGGCATGCATGGGGCAGCGGGTGCCTGGAGCCTACACACGAGCTGGCCTTGAGTCAAGCCCACTGCAGGGTCACTCAACTGATACCATATAGAACTGGTGCCATATAGAACACAGACACTGAATCCTGGCCGGGCAAAACCAATGTTCCTTACACAGGGACTTCACTGTCAAGAGGAACTGCAGAAAGAACAGTTTCTGGCTAATGCAAGTACCAGCAGTACAGTCTGTTATGTCCAAAACCTTCTAGGAATTTACATTTTTACCAGTAAAGAGATAGAACACATTGATTTCTCCAAGAAATGGGGAAGATGGGAGGAAGAGAAAGAACAATGTGACAAAGAACCACAAAGAACAGTTTCTTGTGATATATAAACACACTAAAAATAAGACAACCACTATTTGTGAAATTTAAGACACTACAAATTACATAGCTCTAGATACAATCATAAATTATATACAATATGATAATTGTGCAGTGTGACAGACGAAGGGTACATTTAAGTTGTCCTCCACTTTCATTCAAGAGAAGCACTCTTTGGAGAAAAGCACAGAAGCAAAAGCAACTGATTTCCTTGTGTCCAAGACCTTGCCCTTTGCATCGCAGCAATACCTGTCTTCACAGACTGTCAGCTAAAGACACTCTAGCATGTGTCATTTCTCTAGCTCAGATGAATCTTACATAAGCTGAACATGGCTAAACATGCACATGATAAAAGATCACTCATTTCAGTGAATACCGCAAGAAGCTGGAGCACACACTGATTTTCTGCATTTCAGCAAGCCTCTTAAAATCAGCTACTTTCATTATTTGTAATAATCTGACCCTGCTGGAAAAGTAAAAAGAGCAGATTTAAAATAATTAGGTTCTCGAAGGTCTAACATAGCAATAATAGAAAATAAATTTTGAGGTGAGGGTGGAGGGGGGGGGTAAATCAGGTTCACAGAACTTTTTTTTTTTTTTTTTTTTAAATGATAGTTTCTTACCTGCAGTGTGAACCTATTCTAACTGCTTCAGCAGTATTTTTTAAAGTAATTGCTTAAGAGCAAAAACCTTTGGTCAAATATAATGCAGCTGTTTGCTACCTCCTATTTAATCCAGATGTATCAAGATAGAAACCTTTTGCGGGGCTCCTGAAAAATTTAAAAGGAGATCCTGGCCACTGTGTCTTCATGGACTTTGCCAAAAGACATGAAACTGCTGTACAACTGCACTGCAAAGAAGAGATTATAGTAGCAGAATTTCTATTTTTAATGCAGAATACTGTGTAATAACTATACAATGGACCGCTTTTCTTAAGAAAAGATGAAAATTAAACTTGCATTTTTCTTTCAAACATGACACTTTGAATGTGAAAATGCGAGTTTCCAAAGCCAAGCTGAAGCCCTAAACACAAAATATTCTCTATGACAGGCATTAATGGATGTAAGTTCCTATAATAGGTGGCTATTAAAACACTCAAAACTGTAATTCTGTAAGTGTCCTAAGTCTCCTAAAGGGCCATTGCCTGCTATCACTCACATGGTGTGCAATTCACCAGGACTAAAGCCTGTTACACTGCTCTCCTATGCAGAGCACACACAGTCCTGCGGCCATCACTGGGCACATTTTTACAACTCCAGTTACTGCACTGTGTGCTATTAATGTACACAGCCACCTTATGGCTGAGTGGCAGGACCTCAAAAGAGAAAATAAAATTTAAGATTTTTTTTTTTTTTTTTAACAATAAAAAACTCTACTGACGCAAAATCTCCTACATATTTGAAACTTTAACTGTTTGTCAAAAGAATTACAGATTCTGAGAGTGGGGGTCGAAATTCCTGCAAGCTTACTTCAGTCTGGGCTTTCACATGGTATCCCTTGAAGGAAATCAAGTTTAAGTCTGAATAAGATGAACTTCAAATCCACAGCAAGAGTAGCACTGGGAAGCTTCTACAGACACACAAACCTAAATCTTTTGGTTAATTCTGAATCTTAACACTTTAGCATATACACTTTAAGAATTAGGACACACACGCTATTGTCAACTATGTAGTTGTGCCCTAATACCATTTGCAGGACAGAACTAGGTTTCAAGAGAATTTTTTTTTTTTTTGATGAGATTAGTTTCTTTTGAAACACAGATTACATGGGTGCTTTTAAAAAAGAAAAAAGCCTTCAGTTTTAGTTAGCAAATTACATAACTCTACAGACTAGGTTAGAAGTAATGTTGCATCCGCACTACTGTGTTACAATGATGTTGAACATTAAATCTTCACAACACTCCTGCCACATGAACAGTGTCATTTATAAGCAGCAAATTCAAATAGAGGTATTTTAACAGTTGTCTAAAGATTGTAGCTTGCTTGAAAGAGTCAGACATTTCTACTAACTTTAGTTTAATACATGACTCAATTTAATAAGCTTAAACCCTGCCTTTAGAGACACTCAGAAGAAGGCTGAAGGTAGGGGAAGTAGGAAGTAACCTCCCTTCTCAAGTCTAACAGTTGTTCAGAAATATTCACACATACCCTACTGAATAGGAAGAGAATCCCTGAAACAGGGATTAAGACATTAAATATGTTTGAGCTTTACCCTAAATCACCATATTCCTACAACTCGGAAGGCTCCAGACACCTGTTCGGTTCCCTGGTAGGCCTGGGTCAACCCTTTGAGTTGAAGTACAAACATGTAATGCAGTACAAACTTAGGATTTATGCTAGGTTAAACACAATTATGGAACAAGTAAATTTTGATAATAGCATACTACAGCTGACACAGATTTGCTCGCTTTTCTAATTAAGACCAGTAATTGGGCCAGAAGTATATTCAGGAAAGGGAAAGAAATAAGTACATGTTTTCACAACTACTTTCTAATACTTTCTAATACATTCCAGTGCTTTCAGAGGTAGTAGGTAACAGCACTGAACTGCTGCTCAGAACAGCAGCTAAGTCACAAGCCCATTTGGCTTTTACAGACATAAAAGGAGGCACCTTAGGCTCCTAATCACCTTTGAGAGTCCCCAGGTAAATGCTGCTCAGGTGCTGGGGCAATGGGAACCTGCAAAACCCTCCTGTTTAGTCCCTGCTCTGTGACCACGTCTGTACTTCCAGACAGAAGAGCATCCGGACCGACAGCCACTTGCATCCAAGAAAATACAAACTAGTGAGACATCTGAAAACTTCTTTTGCCTAAAGCAGAGACTGACCAGGATCCTCAGCTTCCATTAATTTTAATGGGAACCAAGGATTACGGACTCATACAGATTCTGCTCACGACAAATGAAAGAGAAACAAAACAACAAGTGTCATCAAAGCTTTTCTGTTTAAAAGGAGTACAAGTAACTTACTGGTATTATCTCATTCATTTTTACTCACACTAAACAAATACTTAAAGAAAAAAAGATGGTTTCTTTAGACAGCTTTATTGAGCCTAATCCATATCCTAACTTTTAACTCTGTAGTGTTACTAGAAAGTTATTTAGCAGAGCTACCTAATTTGATTTGAAGGCCTTCTAAACTTAAGTGTCAGCTATGAGCCAAACCCATTGTATCTTCCCTTTATGTTTGCTTTCAGGAGAAACATCAGCCAAAGTTTTCATCTGAATGTCATGAATCTCTCTCATACACACACACCCTTCTCTTCAGGGGCTTTAAGTCTCCAGAAACATACTGAAAACAGTAGAACAAAACTGTGAGTTCTCTAGTTTCAGATCACAAGGGCATTCTTTCATCTACAAAGACCCTACTTCACATCACTGTATCACCATCTTACAGATTTTGCTATTAAAAATACAGCTTTAATGAAGAAAATTTACAGTTCACACACACAGGGAAAATGTAACAGAATGAATAATAATCTCATATAATAGGGTTCTTTCATTTTCAACAGTAATTCTGCCAACATTCACAAGTATCTTTCAGGAGCTGTAGGCCAGGGGACAAACACTGCCAAACTGAACAGGACGGTAAGCCCCTCTCAGACCTTGATTCTTTGCAAGCTTTTGTAAAGCTCAAAGAGGAGAGAGTTGTGTTAAGCATTTAACCATCCCAGAGAAGCATTTTTGCTTTGCAAAGGGAAAAAAGGTTTCCCAAATAATAAAAACTTACTCTTTGTGCATTGTTCTGAAAAAATAACTCCGATCTACTATATTAAACTGCAAAAATGTGACATATGCAAGTGCAAGATGCCACTTCACTACATATTGAAAGATACCAAATAACATTGCATTTTCAAAGTAATAAATCTGGCACAGTCCCTGAGAAGATGTGCCAGTAAGGACTAAAAATAGCACTGGAGATACTGTAGAGAGATTAGATTCCAGAACTGATTAAATAAGAGTCTGTTTACCATGTTGATCAGGGAATACTGAAAACAGACAAGAAATGTTTTCTGATGCTGGGTTTATTAGGAAGTCAAAATGTCTCCCTTCTCCTCCAGTATGAAAGACCTATGACAACTCCCAGAGAACTAACCACACCTTGAAGCACTTGCTAACCAAGGTGGCATCTCAGTCCCTTCCAGCATAGGAACAGCAAACGATCACAAGGAAGAAGCCTCAGGGGATGACAGCCTGATTGAACAAGAAGCCTAAAACTCATATGCCAAAAAAAACATGGTGTAAATAACTACAGATACCAAACCACAACCATCAAAAGGTCCAGACAGGCACTCAACTTATTTGCCAAGAACTTGGGATCATGTTGGCAGTTCATGACTTAAATCTTTTTCACCATTATTTTTATGCATAAGAGACTACTACCAGACTATGACAGAGGTCAGAATTCATAAAATACGTATAAATTTTAAGAGAAAAACAGACAGTCCATATACTACAGGAAAACAAACCGTGTTCTGATATTTTATAAATGAAACATCCTGGATATTTATCTTGAACAAATAATTCGTTCCTGTGGAACAACAGATGATGTGCAACCGATATGGAAAAGGAGAGCTCTATCCATCCTCCATGGTCGATTTTGAAGACTGACTTTGGAATTACAGTACTCACACTTGGTGCTGGCATTCCACACAAATCACTAATGGAAATTACTTAAGTATAATTCCAGAATAAATTATAACTCCAGATTTTGTTTGTTTACAGGGTAAACAAAATGGGGAACAAGCAGAAAATGCCTCTCTGTACCTTTAAATATACTACAAATAGGTTGAAAAAGCCCCTAAAAGAAATCAAGGTAAAAAAAAATACATTTCTGGGGTTAAAAGTAATGAGAAAAAAAGTATTCTCAAAGTGAAGTCATATAATATCCCATTCTAAAAAGCACAGAGGAACATCCTGACTCAAAGAAAAAGACAATTTGCTTGATAAGGCAAAGAAAAAAAAAAAAAAAAGCAATAATTTGACTTTGGAACATCAGCAATAACCAAAGCAATAATACACATCACATTAATGAAGCCAGCAATTATAGCACAATGTGAGAAAAATGTATTTCAATACTGACAGCTGATGATTCAGAATTCATTCCTTCTACCAATGTTTCTTTTTGTTTCTTTAAAATTGTCTGCAGTGCTCTTTGCTTCATGCCCCAGCTTCAAAAGCACTATAGAACCTAAAGTGTTCAGACCAATTATATTTTTGGGCTAGGGAATATAAATTACTTGGCAATAAACCTTTCTTTCAGAAGTAAAAATAACCATACCAATGCAGTCAAGTGCCACGATCCATAGTTTATACAGGATTTAAATCTAATAGCTTAAATTTAATAGCTAAAAAGATGCAATTTTGGACTTACCCTTCTCTTCTCCCCACTCCTCCTTTTCTTCCCCTCAAGGAAGACATTATATATCATGTCTTTTGGGAAATGTGGCAAAGACTATCATTAACATCCAATGCTAAAAAGTGTAAGCAAAAACCAAAGCACACTATTACTCCATACGCCTCTAATTTCAATTGCATATTTTATGACAAAATTAAAACACCTAGAAAGAATGGAAATTTTACCACTTTCAATATTTTAAGAATTAGAAATCCTTTGACCATCAAAAAATGGAGGTAATGAAGAGTAAACTTGGACACAAGAGAAATCTGGGAGTGTTGTGAATATAATTTCTCCTTTGCTTCCACTCGCCCAAAAATTTGTTTGCTAACAACTTCTTAATCATCTATGTATGTGTACAAAGGCAAATACTTGTTAAATAACTTGGAATGTGGAATAATAATCATATGGAATAACCTTGTGATTTGAGTGCAGCTTGTCAAGAACATCATTCTCGTTTTCTTATCATAGACACCCAAAACAAATATAGTTGTACTACTGCCTCCAATAAAAGAAGAATTAGGAAGTGGAAAACAATCCCCACGCTAATATTCCGAAGGCAGTTTTACGGTTTCAAAGAACTTTGGCTCCCTAGCAATCAGCTTTTACAGCAATACAGACTGATTTGTTACTTTAGAACTTGCAGTAACTATAGTAAGAAAAAATAATAATGATACTCATATTTCATGAATGGATCTTGATAGTTGCTAACTTCTTTAGCAATAAGGCTCTTAATGAGTAAGTAATGAGGTTAGCAAGTTCTTAAAACAAAGAATGAGAGAAAAATAACCACTGAATACATTGCTGATTGACTCTTGTCTTAATGTAGAAGTAATCTTATTAACATAACTGATAAACTGTCTAGAATCCAGAAGGTCAATCTTCAAAGATAAAATACTGCCAAATACCAAATATCCAAAAGTAATGTATTAGCACAACAAAGGATCTCATGGTATTCTAAAAAGGGACTTGCTCTTTCTTTGTGACATACAAGCCAGGAACAGTCTTTAGAAGTAGTGTAAGTTCTAAGATGGTAGTAAACATGACTGCTGCAGTATCATTTGTCCCAAGTGCATTGTTAGCAACCTGCCAAAACAAAACATGCCCCACTTCTAAAACTTCTAAAAATACATATTTAAGCCATAATGATTTATTTCACTGCACCTGAAAAAAGGCTTCCAGAAGAAGCAATTTGTTAGAACTATTCTCACATATCTGTTTTGGAAAAAGTCCACAGCTGGAAAGCTGTAAGCCGCATTTGACCTCCAAGTACTTGGGGAGGCCCTGATTTATACATATATAAAAGAGACAGGAGGGAGGAATTTTCAAGAAGCATGGGGAAGGCAGAGATCAGGTGTCCTTATCACAGACCAAAATTAGCTTTTGAGATCTGTCTGTCTCAAATCAAAGAAAGCACGGTTTAAACACACCTATTCTCCAAGCAGTCATCGCAGTCTAAACTTATAAATAATAGTAGGAAAAAAGTTTTCACTGTCACAGAAATCACAATATCTGTAATTCAGATATTGTAGACATTAGAAATTTTGGTACCCTAGTATTTATTTTAACATTTCAGTTCCACATGAAACACGAATTTACTCATCTTGCATATGGTATTTAGTATTTTTCTACATATTTTCTTCAGAAGTACAGTACATTGCTATGCTATGTTAAACATAAGTATAAAAATTCACCATTCAGATAGTAGTTCAATGTAATTGCCTAACAATAACGCACACCTTTTGACTTTAATAATGCATTTGCAGTTTCATCATCAATACTGTGCAAATGCAGGTCAAGATGTTTTAAACACTACCAATACACACACTTTTGCATAGATGCAAACTAAACTAATTTTGTAAAGGCACACAGTTTTCTGTTACTGCTTTTATGATTTATTGAAAAGAGTATTATAGATTTTGCAATTGGCAATTTCTCCCCATATAGATGAAATTGATTTTTTTTTTTTTTTTAACTCAATGTGTCTCAGAAGAGCAGAGTTGATTTTTAGCTGTTGTTTATGTATTTGGTTTCAAGAGGACTGTGTAAACAAACCCTCAGTCTGGTACACTCAGGAAGCATCACCGTATCTGTATTAACTAATGGACTGATCTGTCTGGACATCAGCAAAAGATAATATTCGTGTAAGATAGATGAAGTGAAGATCTCCATTTGACAGATACGTGCCTTCCAGCTCAAGTCTATCATCCTTTCCACACAGAGCCATGCTAAGTCATACGTTATTGCTTCGTGACAGCTAGTGTGAAAATCAGAGCCTTGAATGCTGAAAGATACAACAACTTGTCCCTCAGCCTAACTCGCTGAACTCCCCATGCCTGGGAGCCAGAATTTCTCCTCTAGTCTTTGGTTAACCCCCTGAAGGGATGCGAGGATAATGGAACCTGACAGGTTTACAGTAAGGATGCCATAAACCACCCTCAAGGACCCTAGTGTCAACCACCAAGAAGCAATTACCTCAACTCTGGAGTCGCTGAATGCAAACTGCCACCCGTTAGTGGTGGTGGACTTTTTACCTACATAGAAGCAGTTTTACAGTTTGACTTGGTGTGTTTTTATCCACCCAGTCAAAACTACCTGATCCAGACAAAGAAACAGTGGTGCGTAGACAATTATTTTCATACAAACTGAAAGCTGGACAAATGCCCTATTGCTTTATATCTGAAGCATTTACTTCAGCATAAAACTCTACATCATAAGATAACCAGAGCTTAGATATTACAGTTTATTTAATATTAAGTATCTTTACAACATGCAATACTAATTCCCCTTCCCTTTCTTTTCTCACAGCAACAACATACCCGGGGTTACCTAAATAAGTCCTATTCTAAGTCACTGAATCCATTGAATCTTTAAAACACTTATCAAAAACATGCTGTGCAGAACTGAGCACTAGGTTATCAGCATTTGGATAGGCCCCCTACAAGTCTCTTTTATGGGAAGGTATCAGGGCATGACATATACCAAATAATTTATGTCCCTATACATGCAATAATACAACAAATATTTGGGGACAGGCATGCAAGGTGTTTTCCACAGATAAGAAATAAAATCACAGAATCACAGAATGGTTGAGGTTGGAAGGGACCTCTAGAGAACATCTAGTCCAAACTCCGTGCTCATGCGGGGACAATCAGCTCTATTTATTAAGCAGAAGCCCAAGGAAAAGTAAAATCATTACGTTCCAAAAGTAAATCTTCTTTTCAGTAACTGATTTCTAAAGTAGAGGGCATGTACTTAACAAGATTAGTGCCAAGATCACTGCATCCTAAAAGTTCCTACCTCACTGAAACCAACTGATCTCAGGCTTCCACAGAGGTAAAAAGGCTTTCCCTAACCACAGCTGTAGCTGTACAGCACAGGCATCCTGAGCTCAAACAGCATAAAAACAAAACTCCATTGACTCACATATCAAAGAATATAAGTTCAGGATTTTTGAAGATCAAATTTTCAAATAACTGGCTTGGTAGGGTAAGATGATGCATTTCTCTATAGCCCTAAACCTCAAATTTCAAATCTAGTCCATTCGCACAGTGCATGACTACTTCAAAAGCAAAATAAATTAAAAAGAAACCAAAATCCTGAAGCACTTGGAAGGTAAAAGCACCAACAGTGAACAGAAACATTCAACGACACTTTAGCTTCTACAAATGGATATCAAAGGAGACAGGTTCATATGAACAAGGGCTGTGTTTGAAGTCTGCAAGGTCAGTAGGTGGGAGTCAAGAGCATGCAAAGGACACTCAGAATTCCTGTCAGTTCAGAGAGCAATTAGCTATGTGTGTCTGCAGAAAAAGGCAGGGAGAAGATACTACCTACATGGGAGGAAAAAAAAAAAAAAAAGTGAGGCTACGTTACATTAGGCAAATACTTCAATCTTCTAGCACTGACAGGGAAAGACATTTCAGTTTTGATCTATTTCCCACCACCATTGTGAACTTTGCAAAACATTGCTCAGCCTCATTCAAAAGGCACTTTCTGTCCTAGAAAACCTCTTCCTATTTAAGCACAGTTGAAAGATACCTCAGAAAAGCAACATCTACAACTTCCTATTTATTAAATCCCATGCACTGGCAAGTGACCACAGAGCTTGCCTGAGGCTCCCTCTGGAGTGTCTAAATCCATCACCTTTCCCAGGCATGCTGCCATGCAGAACAGGGTAAGAGACACAGCCCTGTTCTGCAAATGTATTACATATAATCCACACAAGCCATTACAACAGAGATGAAAGTGAACCTATCCTGATGGATAAATCCCTCTGTTTAAAACCTGCTCAGGAACAGCTCCACTTATTAACATCTAACAGAAAATTGAAGAAATGCATTACATGAAAACCTTAGAGTCACAGCAGAGGCTTCCGTCACCTGTAAATTATATGTGCATTAACAAGGCTTTACTTATTACCTTGAATACATATATGCACATATATTTATAAATATTTTATATGTATATTAATATACAATTATGTATATTTAATTATACTAAAACAGTGTAACCAGCAGAAGTATTTAACACTAATGGCACAGCCATGGCAATGCACAGGCATTTTACATAAAAATATATGCCATGCGACTGCCCACCTTGGAGAGGCAAACAAAGACCTGGAGATCTATGTAACTGCACGTAAGAGGCAACCAAGTGATAGCAGAATAAAGAACAAAATAAACATAAAGCAGCAAACAGGCAGGGCATCCTACCCAAAATACAGAAAGCAGGACTACCAAAACAAAGGACAAAGGCAGCATTGGGAGAAGAAACATAAAGCACCCAGTATTACCAAGGAAAGATGGAGAAGACAGACACTTCCACTCCAACCTCCACTTGTCATTAAAGAGCTCTCACAACCGATCATGTCACTCCGGGCAAACAGACATCAAAGGCTTTAGCTACCAGTACTCACTACGGCACTCTATACGCACAGCTAATGTGGGATATTATTGTTAAAGACCAAGAGTTTTGCAATATTTAGTGATAATGGCTGATGTGTGAGAACAGATTATCATGAAATATGCTGTTCACAAATGAGCTTAGTGAAGTCTTGCTTTAAAGTTTAAAACTGGTCCAATTCATCTGCTTGCCAAATACTCCCATCACAATAGTCTCTAATTCCTTGGGACAACATACACGCACACATATACTTTCAGGGGCAAAAATCTGAACCTCAAATCATTGAAGTTGTGGGGGAAAAAGTCTACCATGGGTGAACCGGCATCAGAGTAGCCCCCAAAGGAAACTGTTGAGACTAGGAAAAAAAATTGAGGATCATATCACCAAAGGTTTTAATGCTGGATCTAAAAACATAATTTGTCAAATATTCAGTCACCTCTTTTTAAACATAAAGTGGCACCAGATTATCTGGTTATTAATAAATTTCATGGGCAGTTGGCAGCTAACAAAATGGCTCTTGATAACTCTTCCATTTTGCAGCACAGCCTCACAGCAACATGACAACTACCTGAGAAGGCCAGACACAGCAGAGTGCATTTTAGCACTGTGTCTGTCCTGTGTTGTCCTGTGTTCTGAACAGCTTGCTGAAGCTCTTAGACACACATTTTGTCCTTGCTCCTGTCTGGACTTAGAACTCCAAATCAGGTGGGCCTGACCCTCTCTGAAACCACCCAGATCCTCTCTCCCAAAGCAAAGAAGATCCAACCAAGTAACGGCTACAACCACAGCTTCTATCTTTACTTGCTGAAGGACCCCTTTTTCGCCTTGAAAAAATTTATGTAGAATTCATCAAGAGAACTTCATATACTCGAGTCATCTGCACAAGGACTTCTACTGCTCACCAGAAATCTTCATTTCCACCACTTTTTTTTTTTTTTTCCTCCTTCTTACTCACTTTCAGAATTAATATCGTAGAAACTACTGGGATTTGAAGGGAATAACATATGGATGCTATTATTCCATATAGTGCTGCTGGTCACTGCAAACTGCTTCCTGGACTTACTGGTATTTTCTAAGATATACAAAATTTGCAGTTCTTTTGAAGAAAGTGAATGAGTAACTCAAAAATTACCAAATAAACATGCAAGAGAACAACATAGCTAATTTGTGTAGGAGATCAGCCTACCAGGCAATGATTGTATGAATTATTTTGGCTGTAGCAAACCTGACACAGGACTTCACATTATTCACATTTATCAAAACAGCAAACTAAATTTCTCTTCTCTGGAACATCTCACATTACATTAGATCTTTAGACAGGGCTGAACTTCCTCTGCCTTACTTTAGGTAAGGAGCTGTAAAGAGCTGCAGTTCTTTCTTCATACAAGCTCTTGCTTGTGTGGTACAGATATTCTATCACTTTGCTGATCTGTTACATGATGTTTCTGAACACGCAGTCCAAAAATACACCACAACAGCAGTCTTATTTTTCAAGTTATCAGAAGTGTTGCTTGCGTAGTCCCCCAGGACTCCCAATTTTGCCATTTTCCCATAGTTCTTTTCCTCAGATAACAGCGGTATTTCCCTTGGATACATTTCCCTATTTAGACAGCATACTTATTTTACCATCTTTTCTTTAGCCAAAATTCTTGTATTTTTTTCTGGCCTTATTTTTTGCTATTACTATTATCTATTTAGCATCCTGCTATCCCAGACTCTTAGTTAACATATGGGATAAA
Organism: Nothocercus julius; assembly: GCA_013398735.1. Lineage (NCBI taxonomy): Eukaryota > Metazoa > Chordata > Aves > Tinamiformes > Tinamidae > Nothocercus > Nothocercus julius. The sequence continues at coordinate 2,322,819 of VZSV01000130.1, forward strand.
GATGAATTTGCATCCTACTGGACATGCTACCATCTACTGCACCACACAGGTTTGTCTACTTTCAAAGCAACCTAGGAACTAGAAACTTCAGAAGTTTATTATGACACCACCTCCTATTCTTCTCTGTCACTAGTACCGACAACTCCAGAAGGAACTGAAGCAACAAGAAATTTAAGAGAAATAAGGCAGAGGTTTCTTTTTGTTAAATTGATAGTAAGCAATGATACCAGGGCACACTGGCTATTAAGCCATCAAGTCTGTCTTGATATTTTCGCAGTCAGTGATGTGGATTACATGTGGTTTGAGGCAGGAAACCATTGGATGGTCTATTCAGCAAACCAAGGAAGTGAAGGTGTTTTCAGCCTCACAACTAAAGCTAACTGCTTTAGGATGCATTTCTTCCTCTAAACTCTCTGCTTAAGAAAATCAAATGGAAGCAAACCTTTACTCAAGAATCACATTACTCATGTCAAACATATATAAGCAGCTTTCTACAAAGGAAGATACGGTACACTGTAACAGGCTCTGGGGTGTAAGTTCAGATTTCAGGACAGGTATTTACAGTGTAACACTACTATGGAACACGGCTTCCTATTTTTAATGCACTGGAGACAACTAGCAACATTTTTGAGTTCAAAGTAACACAAAAGACACACAAAAACATGCAATAGTGGAAGAAACACACCTTAAGGAGCTCATAATGCTGAATACCATTCGCACCAATATCGGGATCGATGGCAGATGGAACAGAATAGCGAGAATTAATTGCGGTGTTTTCCGGGATAGAGATGTTAATAACTGTTGAGGGGAAGAGAGGTGCATTGTCATTTATATCCTCAATTAGGAATCTGATCTTGACCAATCTGAAGACTTCATCAGGCAAAACAGCAACCTCCACTTCATAAAAGCAGCGGTTCTCACTCAAGATGCCAGAGCACAGTTTCTCTCGGTCTATGCGGTTTGCAGTGGTGAATATCTCACCAGTGTTTTCCTCCACCCGAACCAACGGAATATCCCCAGTCTTATACACAAGCTTGAACTGAAGCGGGGAGGAAAGGGGCACGTCTGGGTCCAGGGTTAAGTTAAGATCCTTGAGCAAATTGCCAATCAGGACATTTTCAGGCAGTTCTTCCCGCACTGTGTAATTCTTCTCCTGTGCGCCAGATTGGAATATAACACAGGCTAATAAGACTGCCAAGAGGTAGGTTCCAAACAGCAAGTCCATCTCCAGAATGACTAATGAATATTCGTGCAGAAGACCAAGAGTAGCTGGAAACACAAAAATAAAGAAAACCTTTAAAAAATACAGAATATTGTTTTCTTAAAATAACAGAAAGAGGATCTTTCCCAACACAAGTAACCTGAACTGCTGAAAAACCCAAATTAGTAAAATGACATGTAACAAACCTTCATAAGAATCTCTTGTATATTTTTATTTAAACCTTCTTACTAAACACTGAGGTAAAACTTTTAGATTAGGATCAGAACATATGAACAAATAAGTATAAATAAAAGAATGCTTTTTCCTCTGCATGAGATATTCTTTTGCTCCTCAAGGGAAAAAAAAAAAAAAAAAAAAAAATGAACTTACTGCCAACATTGTCCTTGATTTCTTCCTCTTGTCTCTAAAGAAAGAGGTAGGTAAGAAAACTGTAAGCAGCCATCTGTTGAAAATATTTCTTTTTATACTTCTCACTCGAGTTGGGAAATCAAGAAAGCTTCCCTTAATTTTTCCACCAAGCTTTACAGTGACAAAATTATGTAACACTTGATAACAGTAAGGAAAACCAGCTATTTTTAAATACCAAAATTTAACGTGCAAGAAAAAACGATCTCAGTAAGGGGTCTACTGAACTTTAGCCAATGGGTGGAAATATCTAACACAACTACAGACTGTCCCTTTCTTTGAGAAGGACAAGAACTGACCTAATGTTAAGAGAACATATTACTATTCCCATCACTGAACTTTGGGTGACACGTCTGAATTGATTAGAGCAGTGGACAAATCCTAGCAGAGAAAGATAACAGCTCACCATCCAGAGTTTTCAACTCGAGAACTAAAGCTGTAGGGTTTTTCCTAGCATCCAGAGTAAATTCATTTGACATTAATTTCAATTATAGCACTGATTTCTTTTGCTGAGGGGAGGGAGGAGGGAGATGTCAGATTATCTTCTGACATGGACTCAGTGATCTTTTTCAACCATGGTGACTCTATGAAGACACAAGTATGTCACACAGCACTCTGTGGGTAACTGCCTTTGCAGAGTCTAGGATCACATGGGACACTCTGCATTGCATAAATGGGCAATAGGTTCCCTTAAAATGATTTTCTAGTCAATGAAGTTTTAGCTCATGCCACCTTAGCATCTGTTTCTGATAATACCTGTGCTACTAACTTCTTGACTTCTTCTCATCTTTCATATAAAAATTTAACTTCTTCTCTTTTCTGATTTTATTTTCCATTATATAGCATAAATTCACTCTTGCAGATCAAGTTGCAGTAGTTTAAGAAATTACTGAAGCCAGTAATTGTCTCCACCTGTCAGTTAGTGCCTTTCAGCAATACCACTTCCAGGGTAATTTCCATCAACCTGCTTGGCTTTGCAGCAAAGCACATGAGGAGCACTAAGTTATTCCATTGCACCTCTGCAGTTGTAACCTGCCTCGCGCTGGGAGGTACAGAAAGCAGGCAACTTGTTTTAACACCTCAGCTAGACTTGCAAAGCACTTCTTTCTACATCCACATGATTAAACTGTAAAGTATTCTCTGGCTTCTCGATTATACAAAAGGAGCAAGATGAAATGAAATGAAATCCTACCACACAAGTCTTAACTCATTAAAAAGCTTATTGGAGCAATTCAATTAACCTGAGATCACTACATGGGTGTGAATTGGATATGCAAGTTATGTGGCATGGGTACCAAGTCATCTGCAGGATTTTGGTGCTTCGGAGTAAGACACAATAAAACACTGAACAGCCGCTCAGGGAAGCAACAGCATAATATAAACAAATTTTACAAATTTTACAAATCCATTTTAATGTCAGCATTCTTTTAAATAGCAAATAAAGAATACCAGTATATACTGATGATCATTAATGATAACAGTATGAGTTTAATGAAAGTATTGCGACAGGACAAATATATTGACTTTTTTTTTTTTTTTTTTTTTTTGCAACTGAGGTGTATTATATTTCTGTCAATGCAGCTGCAGCAATCATCACACTTGCCAAAGGAATTGGACACAGATATGCAATCTGCATCAAGAAGATAATTTCAGCAAATGATTTTATATCCACTATTGTTAAAATTACACATTTATAGTACTGCCATGCACAACAGCAATAAAAGTGTTCTAGTTACAGTGAAGAATTGATATTTAAATGTTCCCATCAAAACCAGGTTTCAGAATGTGCATGTATTGCACTTACAGTATTAACACCGCCCCCCCCCCTCCCCCCGTAGAGGGGAGAAAAAAAAAAAAAAAAAAAACTATAAAACCAGAAAACACATCATGTTCTGTCTTCTCTGGAACTATATTTTAAACTTGTAGTTAACTCCTGAGCTGGACGATTAAAAGAAAATTAAACCAAACTTCTGGACCCATATTAAATTGCTCAGTGGCAGCACTGACACAAAAATTACCTATAAATTACAAGTACAATACAGTATTATATAGAAACGCATATAATCAACTAACTACTCTTAGGTTTTAATATATTTTAATGATTCATAAAGCAATAAATGCTATTTTGCTCCTCTGTCATTCAGGTTTTGAAGTTACAGGAAATTTTATTTACACTAAAAAAAAAAGTTGGGGTTTTATGAAGGAAGATTTATAAGGCAGTTTCAGGATGAGCACCCAAGTCTAACAGCCTAAAGACATCAGAAAAAGTTTTCCACAACAATTCTGAGGGTGGTGATAGCACTAGTAGACAATTAAAGTAAAAGTAACTAGCAGGTGGCCCAGCAGTAGTTATAACCCCAGTGGATTTTTAGGAATTATAAAACAGCAAGAAAAGGACTCAAAAGGTTGGTCTACCAACCTGAGGATGACATTTCCTAGAATTGCATTATTATGCATGTTCTATTTTCCAATGAAATAAAGTTTGAATAATTTTATTAAAAAATTATGTTATGTAAGAGAATCAAGACTCCAAAATATTATTAGAATTTAGTAAACAAAGACAGATAAATATTAACATAGCTTTTATGTTGCCAGGTATCACCACAGATATTCCGAATTTGAAATACTTAGAAATCCTTCTTAGCTTTCTATCTAAGCAACTAGGAGCAGTTTTGAATCTTCAACAACCACAGACATGGTCCTTAAAGAGGGGGGGGGGAAGAAATCCAACTCACATTTTCTTTCTACATACATGAAAACATCTTATGCCACAGTGAAACTAGTTCTTAAAGAAACCTCTTAATGAAGTCATATCTGTCATTTGTGTCACAGCACTGGTGGGAACCTAAAGCTACATGGGAACTTTCTTCCCAAAAGTTCAGAGAAGATGAACTATGCATATTCTCATTTTTCTTTTTTAAAAAAAAATTGTTTGAAAATAACCATATTTTATATTATTTTATATTTTGCAAATCTTGTTACATACCCTCAAAAACTCCAGCACTGTGCATTTGTTATATAAAGTTCCAGAAGGGAAGATGAAAAAATTGGCTGGATTAAGGCTTGATCCGACAACAGAACCCCATTCTTCCAGGCATATCCTTCATCACTTCAATTTGTACTTCCCCGAGTTGCTCTTAACTTCAGCAGAACACACTCCCAAAAGCCTAATTGCTCCCACAAATTTTCCTAACAAGTTCTTAGAGAACTCCCAGAAGCCTCAAAAACAGGGAAGAAAGAACTTGCACCATATCCCTTGCTTAACAAATTATCAGTAAGCCTACATAAAACAGCATCAGGGGATCACAGTAAAAAAAATTATCTATAAAGATGTATTTCGTTACTTGTTTATTCCAACCTCCTTAAGGCTGCTGGAAAACAGACATTTCTGTACCTTATCTTGTCAGGCCCATGAGTGAGCATGTGGATGTATACAAGCTACATATGCTTGTGCAGTCCTTAATTAATTAGGTTTGTTAGTAAAATTATAATTAATAACTATCTAAGCATCAAAGAACTTAGACTTTTTTACTTGCTATTTTTGTCAGTAAAATAGGCACGTAATGGTTCAGGCAGACATATATCCTTGCAAACACTCCACAAAAGTAAAATGTTTCTTAATCAATCCCTCTCTCCAAGCCAAAGTTTGTATAGCACAGAAATGAAACTTAACAGCACCATCATCCCCATGGAAGTCTTCAGATTAGAATTTTTTTATTTATTGGCTGAAGAATGGCTAGTTATCATACAGGATTCCATGCTCTTTTTAAATTGGCCTAAATGTGAATTAAACTAAGTTTGCCTGGACAAGGTGCTCCAGGTGACCCTGCTCAAGCAGGGGGACTGGCCTAGATGGTCTCCTGAGGTCCCTTCTCAAAACCATGAACATTTCACAGGGAAAACCCTGCACGAGACAGACCCGGGAGGGCGCCGTTATGAAGCTCCCGGTCACTCACAGTCTCACAGAGAAGCCGCTCTCCTCCAGGCCCTCCGAGAGCGGCGCCAGCTCCGAAGTTTAACTGCTCCCCACAACGCAAAAGCAAAGGCACCATCTTGGGCTTTGAAGGGTCTAACAGCAAAAGCCCTAAGAGGGGGGGAACTGCCACCATGTAGTAGTTCTCTTTCCATCTCCCCTCCACAGCTGCCTCGGGCCGCGCGGCAGCCGGCACGGAGCCGCTTCCGGCCGAGGCGCTCCGGCACCTGCCCCCGCCCCGCCGCCTTCGAGAAGCTTCTCCGGCCATCCCGCCCTCCCGCGGCCCTCAGGGACCGGCCCCCCGGCCGCCATTTGCCGCAGAGCGGGCCCCTCGCCGCCATTTGCGGACGCAGCACCCTCGGGAGAAGAACCTGTCTCACCCCCACTCGCGAGCTAAGAGGGAAAAACCTTTAGCACTTCCACGCTATATATGCGAGTAACGGAGATACCACCCACCTGTGGTGGCTATTAACTGTGCTACGGGTTTAATCAGGGAGGAGGGCAAGCTGTGTTTTCTGTTTTTGAAATTTTACATGGATAAGGATATATGAGCTGTGGGGTCCTCTGCAAATTGTAGCCCAAGTTATCCCAGCCTGGCCTACATATAGTTCCGTGATTCGCAGGTTCAACGGGATAAATTATTACATGCTTGCTTTCCCAAAGCCACTTTAGTGCCACGCTGTCGGTGCAGACTTTTAGTGGCAGAAGGAAAAATCCCTGTATTTAGAGTCTGTAAAGCACTTTGGGGATCTTTTGAAGTGAATAGTGCTATACACATAAAAAGTATTAGCGAGAGCAACTGCAGCACTGCATGGTATTAGAAAAATCTGTGGGAAAAAGGGAACCATCCTTTCTCTACTAACTATGGAAAATTATAGAGAGGAAAGCGAAAAGCACTTCGGAATAAGATTTTTGGTGATGCATTAAGTGGGAGAGCAGTGGCATCTGAGTTTGATCCCTGCTGATTAATAGGATTAAGATGAAGCCTTACTTATTAATTCATATGTCACATTATTAAAGGCATGAATTTACCTTTCACGTCCCCAAATACATATATATTTATAATGTCTATAAAATATGCACATTTAAAAATCAAATTCAGTATCATCATCATTATTTGATTATTTCCTTGTGACCCAACTCCATCTGTCTTTAATTATCTGTTGTTCTTATTCCAATTCTCACAAGTTTTCCTAAGGAAAAATCATCTCCTTGTTGTATGTTTGTAGCATAAAATAACCCTAGATGGAAGTAATTAATGATAACAAAAACGATAGCTGGTTATTTCATACTCTGATTTTTGCAAAAATCCTTTTTTCACATTATTTGATGTAACTTTTGGATGAAAGATGCGTACCCAGTTATGTATGAACTGCAACAAAGTTTAACACTTTATATACAAATGGAGTAGGACTGAACTTCTAATGACTTGATGGTAGCTAGTAAAGATGTAACAGCTATTGAAAGGTGAATATCTAGTGCATTTTAAATAAATTTCTCATTACTAAAAATGTCATGCTTTACTGGTATATGAAGACAACTGCTTTATTTGCATGTTTGCTGTAGGCGGAAAAGTAAAATGTTTTTCACATTTTTACTGTTATTAGGGCGGTGTGAATAGTTAAAAGAGTATCAAAACCGGTATTTTAATGTTTTTTCCAGATGCATAAATTTAATGACAATATGGCTTCTTCATAGACCAGTACTGAAATCATGCAAAGTGTGCAGTTTTGCATTTCTTCACTGCATTCTCACTGACCTTGTCAGTAATTAGTATGAAATAAATGAGTTCTTGCAAAAAAGTGGGTAGAGTATTTCTTGCTAGAAATAGCCATGTCCAGTGACTCAATGTGCCCAGCCTACAGTTAATGGTGTCTAGACACAACCGATGTGGTACAGACTCAGGCTTGGAACCTAGAATAGAAAATACTGGGACATTATTTGCAACCCTCCCTACTTTCTGCATTCTTCCGACAAAGTGCAAGAGGTTGAGCCACTTGAAAAGTTTTTATATTAAAAAAAGATAAGATATCACCACATCAATAATGAGATCAGCATACATCTATAAATAAAGAGGCTAGCAGGTCTTGGATCTTCATGGAAAAAACATTTAAAAATCATATTGAAGAGCACTTTCTTACAGATTATGGGCATGTCATAGGTTTTATCATTATTGAATCACCGCACGGAGCATTTCTGAGGAAAATGGAGTTCTCAAAAGAAGGATTTAAATAGGGAAAAATCTTAAAGGAATAATGCTGATGATCAGATTAAAGTTTCACGTAGAATTGTATTCCACAATACCACAAAGTCCCACACAAGTGTGTAGTAATCACAACAGGCAGAATCTGACTAACGTAGGATTGTATTGTTTGTAAAGTTTGTCATGCTTCACATTTTGGTGTGACGCTGCCGGTTTCAGTCAAGTAGAAATGACCAAAGATACCTTGGTTATTTCTGCAGATTGGGAGTTTGTATTAAAGTTTCAATGGAAATGTCATGAAAACAGATTAATTATTAATTTTCATCAGCTAATTATGCCTCCAAATCTAAAAACCTACCAAGAAAAGGCATATTTTTCTTCAGAAGTAGAATTCACTTTGAGCCACTTCAGAGCGATACAAGTGACACAGGGACATCATTACATTTCATTTCACAAGATAAACGAACACTAGTGATAAAATGAACTGCTTCATCAATTACTGGTAGAAGAATTAGTAATACTGATTTATTATTAAATAAATAATAAAATATCAAATCTTTAACATCTGACAATGTTTATACAACTGTCAGCCAGGACTCCTACTGATTTCAAGTAAAACTGGAGATGCTCAGACCTTAAAGAATTCAAGCCTGTGCTATTCAGGAAAGAAAACTTGTTGTCCGGTAATAACAATCTGTCAAAATACCAATGTTGTGTTGTACGCAATTTGTATTACATGCCCTAGACTAGGGCAAGTATCCCAGATTTCTCAAAGATGAGGTTCTGATATAGGAATTGAATTATTTTAATATTGTTGCATTCAAAAGTTCTTGCATTTGAACTGAAATTATTACAAAAAGAAGGTGAATAATCATACTGAAATGCATCTGTGGCTCATTTAACCATTTAGTTGATCATTACAATTATTGTTTTTTATGTTTCTGAGTAGAATGCATTTTGTTTTAATAAATGTTACTACTGTATTGTATTTGCCACTTTTAAACATCTCTCAAGAGAACGAATATTACGATTTTGGAGAATGTACAGGTTATCATCCCCTCTCTCTGTGGGGAACTTGCATCTTTTACCATAGTGGGAAAATAATAAAGAGGGATGTGTAGGTTGGTATCTCAGCAGCAAAGCCTTTTGGAAACAATATAAATGAATTACTGATCTTCCTCAAGCGAACAGAGAGGATTTAAAGATTACTATTTTTGCAAGGCAAGACCAAAATCATTGTGTGCTAAGTTGGTTTTAGGTAGATTATATTTCTTTAAGATCTCCATGCATATATTAATTGGTAGAAGGTAGTTTAAATGCATCTTCTTCTATTAGAAGGTAAAAATACTTTATTTATTTTCACCCAGTGCTTTTGCAAATTGTCTTTGTGGAAGTCTTTGCTACTATATCTTAGCAAGCAGGCCACCTAGTGCCTAACAATCACAAATACTCAATAATGATCTTAAACATTTTTCAAGAATTAACTGCATACTTCATCAACTGGATATCAAAATTATCTTACCAAGATATATTGGTCCTTAGACCAAAACTGTGACCGGTTTTTATAAATATGTTAAACATGGAATACCCACCATTTTATTATTAAAAAGATGAGTTTCTTTCTTAAAAAAAAATAAGGGAGTGGGGGAATAATCAAGCTACTTGTAAGATTTCTCAAAACCAAGTATTTAAACTTCCTGCTGAAAAAAATAAATGCTAATGTTTTTCTATAAGTAAGATTTCCCATTTCCTTTGCCACATTTAATTTCTCATTTAATCTAATTAGCTGGAGAACAAGGTAGGATTTTAATAGTGTGAATGAGATATTTGACATTACCATTCAAAGAGGTGTCTTCCCCTTAATTCCATTTGTGTCACTTTCTTGGGGTGCAATTCAACTTCTCTTGAGATTGTTGGCAAAGGTTCCATAAACATCAAGAGCTACAGTGCCTATTAAGCTTTCTGTTTCATGTTGGTGATATACTGCTTTCCTCTGCACTGGAATGAAAACTCAATAATCTCAAGCAGAAGCCAATAAAGCCTCAAAGTAAGAGAGACCACTTTCTTTCTTTACTCAATTATAAATTACCCTCAGTGCTTTTGTAGAAAGAGTGAGATTTTTAGCCTGTGGAAAGGCTGTGTTGAAAGCTGTCAGATGATACTTGAAAATATTTTATTATTTAAATTCTACAGACTGCTTCTCAACTATTCCAATTTGATAAATCATTCTGCAAGTAAGTCAGATCACAAATGCCTCAGTCAAAACCAGTGCTTTAGTGCTCCTAAACTTCAGCAGGGCTTAAATTTCCCTCAGCAGTGAGAATATATAAAATTGTATCCAGTACTCTTAAAGTCCAAGTTAAATATTACTTTAAAAACCTATTTCCTCGAGAAAGCATAATACCACAAATCCTCTTTCTGGTTCAATTTATAAACTTATTTAGAACATACATGTATATATACACACACACAGAACTCATATGGAAAGAAATAAAAGCACTGAATAAACTTCTTGTGAGCATTAAATCAAAATTTAAGAAAATACGGTCCCTATTTACAGCTTAGCTAAAGAGCATATTTGGAGATTTTCCTTCCCCGAGATACTGAACATTCTAAATGGGACTGTAGCCATTTAGCTGTGCAGTTCTACCCAACATCCTTTACATTGCACTGCATCTGCTACTTACTAATTCACCTTCACAGGCATTTATATATATTAAAAAAAAAAAAAAATCTCTGAAGTGTTAAACGAGAAATGCTTTTCCCAGTCTGGAACAGGAAGTAAATCCTGAATATGTTTGAAAATCTTTCCCCTGTGGAAATAGGAAACTTCCCCAGTCTGTCAAATTTTAAGAGTTCATTTCTGACATAATATGAAAATTCAGTATAATCAAATTCCACTCTAGCAGTTGGTGGGATTCTGAAGTTTCACAGTGAAAAGAAATTATCCTTTGTGAACATTACTACTAATGTCATGATATTAGCAAGATAAGGGACACCCATCCATTACTTCTTGATTGATGACTGCTGCTTTTTTGGTTTGATAGACATCATCCCTACATAAACATTAATATCATCAAAAAAACATTTTGGAACAGTGTTTATCCCCTTTTCCAAAGTAATCTGAGCACTGTAGAATAGAGCCAGTAATGACTGCAATGATTAAAGACTAAGTACATGAACCAGATCGTAACATGGCCATGAATGTCTTCTGTTACGGGGTCTTAGTCAGATAGGAATCTAACAAAATTGAAAATTCATCGGTACCATCTACTAACTCCTCATGCTGGGGCCATTCAGCATTCCCAGAACTAAAAATCATGGTCTAAATCAGTTCCTAACGGGGATGCAGTGGATCATAAATCATGATGGGAGGACTTATTATCAGCTTTGCGGGGCTCCAGAAGCCAAAAGAAATTGCAGTTTTTCCAGTCCCGAGGAATCACCTGTGAAACAGGATCCAAGAAGTGAAAACAATGCCAGCTGCAAGAGTGCCTGAACCGCCCGTGCTGCCTGCGCTTTGCTGCCCAGCAATTCTCCTTCTTTCAGGATGACAACTGGTGAAGAACCCAATCCTAATTACACGTCTGCGGCTGGTTGTTGTCATCACAGTGTAACATCCCTTGGGTGACGGGTTCTCCGATTCATCTGCGTGCTCGCGCGTAGCGACAAGGATAGTGCTTGCCAAAGCTGCCGGTTCTGAGCGGTACTTCTGCACCCACATCTAGTCTCCCAGATTGCTGCCTGCCGCAGGGCAGCCAGCGAACCAGCATCTCTGTCCTCGCAGCAGCTACGTTCTTCTGGCTCCTTGAGAACCTGGGTTCTTCCCCACAAATCTGATTTCTTCAGATAGGGAGGGACTTGAAGGGAGTCAAGACACACGTAATAAGGCTTGCCTTATTATAAGGCTAATCTGTAAAGCTCTGTCTTTATTCTATCTGCAGCATAAGACCGGATTAGAAATGGCAACAAAAGGTTTTGTTTTCCTTACAGACTAAAGGCTGGCGGGACAAAGGAGTTGGCAGTTGCAATCTCAACATTGGCATCCGTTCTAAACTGGAGTAGCATATACTGCTGCAAGCAGACCCGAGGAATGACAGTATATCTATATATCACATCTAGTTCTGCAACAGAAACACCAGTATTATTTGCAAAGTGGTTAATCATTTATAATTCTTCTATTTGAGGAAATGGCCAATAGTATTAGCCATGCAAGTCTCTGTGGGCTAATGTAATTAGTCTTATGCAGTTTAAGACCAGATAGAACGGTATTAGAGAGAATGGAGGAGTATTTTAATTGGATGATGGCAAAATCCCTCTAAGCAGTAGGACTGTCTCCTGTGTTCAAAATCTTTCAACAAGTTCACAGATTCCAATTGTTTTCTGCAATAACAGTATTTCTGTCTAAATTATATTAAATGTGTCAGCTCATTTCCAGAATAAAAATGATAAAAGCACATTCAACTTCTGCAAAGCCGATCACTTTCAAGAAAAAAATAAGATAATTAAAAGCTGTTACAACTGACAATACAACACTGCAGCTTCAAAATTCTCCACTAATTACAGCTGCTAACTTTTAACAGCACTGTAATAGTGATTCTGACTTGACATTACAGTAGCATCTTGACTTTTTCTCTGAGGGTGACACTCTGGGGAGAACACAATTTCACGGTGAGCGTACCCATTCCAAGCTCTGGAAAGCCATGCTTGCTATTTGTTACTCTTTGCGAAATCTTGATTCGCTCCCCATTGCTTAGATGCACTCTTGTCGTTAGGTGAAGTGTTAGCAGGTGGAGACAGTGCTCTGGCAACATGAAGGAACCTTAAAGGGAATGGACATGGGTCCTCGAAAGGACCTTCTCCTTTGGTAGGCTCTGAGCCAAGTACGGAGACTATATAAATAGCTTTATACCATTCCTGTTCTTTTGAAGTATGTATATGAAAGGCCAGAGAAAAGGTGTGTCTGAAGCACAGTGTGTTTCTTGCATTAGTGTTAACCTTTGCTTAGGTTGCTATTAGTGTGTTACAGAAGGCAGACAAATTCTGAAATTGCTCCAGCTTAAGAACAGTCGGTGTTTTTTTGCTCCTGTTATACAGTGTGTGTCTCCACTGTCTTTGCCCCTAAGAGCAGGGGTAAATCTGAACATCAGAGCTCTGTGGACAGTGCTCAGGTGAACATCAGGAGCTTCTGAGCGCTGGTTCTTCCCTCAGCCAGGCTGAAGACCAGGCCAGTATTTGACTCCTTTAAGTTTGTGCACTTGGCATGTTTTCCTAGGAAAGCTGGATGCAAAGTCGAAAGGCCGTGTCCAGATTTCTTGCCAGCACAAACTGAGACGATTCTCGTGATGGACCATGTACCTGGTCCAGCCCCTGGGGAGACTTTCTGGGTCCTGCACCATTTTACCCGCAGGCTCAAATCTTTAAGGCTGCACATTCCTATTTCTCTTAGGACATGAACTGAGCTTCATTTGAGTTTAGTAATCAAACTGCATCTGAAAACCTCTAAAATAAAAGTGTTTTTTTTTTTTTTTTTAAAGGCAAATCACTTTCAGTGATTTAATCTTTCATTGAGAAATAATACTATCACTTAAAATATTATCTGTTAATTCTTACTGAGTAATCCTTTAGGTCTAAAAGTAACATCAACATTCAGGTGTGGAAGGTTTCTTTCTTTAGAGTACAGTGTTAAACATCCAGATGAACAAGTCCATGATACTCCAAAGCAGTCATGGGGAGGAAAAACATTGTCAGAGTTTGCTCTGGTCTCATCTGGTTTTGCAAGTAATCAAAGAGGGTTGTTCCATTCCACTTAAAGTATCCCAAGAGTAGAAGTTAGTGGAAAAGCTCTTCTAAAAACAAATGAGTGAGATTCTAAAAAGAAAATAAGCCCCCAAGGGATCCTATCTCCAGCACAAATATTTTTTTTTTATTAATTGCAGGTACTCATCATTACTTCTAAGGGAGAAGACTAATTATGGTCGTCTTCAGGGAGCTTGTAACATGGTAAATAGTTAAAGAAGCCCAGGTTTCCAAAAGTTATTTGTATATGTTGCTCAGTCTTTTGGAGTCCTTGCTGGTTTACAAACTCTTCTTTTATTCCCATAAAGATGAGAAATCTTACCACCCTGACAAGGATGAGAATGCCCCTTCCCCCAGTTTCTTATCTGATTTTTAAACAACAGAATTTCAATAAAATAAAGTTTACCCTAGTATAATCCCAATAAAGCAAATGACATCAAAGAAGAATTTAATTTAGAAGAATGGTATAGCCCTGTACTGTGTTCTGTTGATTTGTGTTGACCTTTCCTTGACTTGGACAAGACTCCCATTGCCCTAATTTGATTAGATTGTTAATTTTGGCATTGGTGAGAGATTCATTGTTATGCTATTTTTGGTCTTACTTATATCAATCCAAAATTCTTGCGTAGCAAAAACGTCTATTGTATAAAAGGCATAAGCTTTTTCTAATATTAAGGCATTATAAATTTTCCTACCTGAGCGCTATGTTTGACAAACCAAGTATCTCTTAATTGCTGGAATAAGAAGTACACTGGAAGAATCTCCTATTACTTAATAGAGCGCACAGTCATCTACTGATGTGCAGCTAAGTGCATGTTATCTGGCTTTAAAATACAGCACCTTGGAAGGGAAATGCTGTGAGTGAGCAGTTAAAGAGCTTTTCAGTTCTTGACTTTTTACTGGATACAACTAATTAAACGATCAATTCTAACTCTAAGACTCTTGGATTGCATACTTGCCACTTACAGCTACGTTCAGTTGAATTTGTAACAATCTGTCTTGTTACCCATTCCATCTAGGTCCTGACGACAACTTCTTAAATAATCACTCCGGTCCTGACGACAATTTCTTAAATAATCAATCAGTAATTAATTAGCAGAAAATAGCTACGCCTCACTGAATTTAGTAAAACATGTCTAGTTACGCATGAGAGAGACTACATATTATTTCATGAACAGTCTAGTTACAGATATAAACACGGTTGTTCAGTTATTTAAAATACTTATATTTATTTGAATTATTATATTCTGGATTTATTTGAGAAACTTGGCTGTGGTCTTTTTTAAGCAACACTAACTGTTAAGAACATTTTTTCCCCTCTATTTTTTTCCCTTCTAAACCTGACACCATATCTAGTAGGTGATTGTGCTTTAACTTTAAAATATAAGACTTGACTCCATGACTTTCTGCCTTTACCTTCCAGCAAGTTTTATTTTTGGTTCCTTTCAAACTGAAAAATGGTCTAGGAGTTTCTCTTCAGGTTTCAAATAATTAGTAAACCCTTAAAATACTCATTATAAATAGATCAAGGCTTCAACCCAACTTCATTACAAAGGCAAGCCTTTTAGATCAAACTTGAACTACCACCCATTCCATGTATGGCCTGCTGATATCTTACTTTGGGTCCTGTTAAATTATTAACACCGAAACACTGAATAATTCACTATTGAATGGAAAATAATATGAAACTTCGTTTATATGACTTTTATGCCAATTAATTTTTCCTTCATTTTTATTTTCTTTCTTCCCTTTTTATTCCAGAGTAGTTTTTATTCTATAAATGTAATGGCTGGATCGCTACTTTATAGGTGAAAGAAATCTAAATGTAATGTTAGTCAATAAAATGCAAGTTGGAGGTATTATGCTGTTAACACAAACATAAAAATGAACATGACTATAATTAACAAATTTTCTTATTCCTATGACAAGCACCTAGAGTTCTTGACAGCACTTCTAGAGGTCAAGAAACCAGGACAATTCAGAATTAATGTAAGAGGGTATAGTAACCTGTCATATTAAAGTACGAGAGAAAACAAGAGATGTTAGGTTCATCTACAACACGGTAATATAGAACCATAGGAAACTATACTGGGAATTGGAATTCCGGAAAGAATGAAAGTGTTTTTGTAGTCCATAACGTTGTCTTCTGTGCAGATTCTGTAGTTTGTCTGAATGGAAAACAGTCAATAACAACTACACGTAAAATGTTTTGTTGAAAATTCCAGCATACATCAAATGAGGCGCAGTGGAGCAGGAAAACATAACATACCAAAATATGTGAATCTCTGTTTCTTTAAAATTTATCAACAATACTCTAAGTCAGAAGCAGTGGCATAATATTTAACGAAAACTAGTTTCATTTTATAAATAAAATCACAAAAGGTAGTTTATCAGTAGCTGGCAACTGCGACTGTATTTCTTCTAAACATTTTTAGGTACCTGGGGTTGCTGTGTACTGTTTTCCTCCCCGTGAATTTCAAGGTAGCAAATGACTTTACGTGATGTAAACTCTAACTACAGATTTCAGACTTAACATTTTCAGTTTGGAACAGCATGTTCAATTTAAACAAGAAGTCCCAAACTCTAAGAACCTCATTTCTCACTTATTCCCTTAAGCTTTTACCACAGCTTCAGTATGATTAAATAAATGGTTTTTGAGAGCTATTAAAAATACTTTCAACAGCGGTCTGCTGTAGGAGCCTCCGTACTCCATACAGGTCCAGAACATATCGTGTGAATAATAATAAGGTTTTCAGTATAGCTAAAAAAATAGTTTATTAGTAAAACTGGATGATAAGTCCATGAAAGAAAATGCCCTTCCACAGATAGTTAGTTCAGCTTATCAGGATACAGCAAAAAAATAGGATTATGCTACATACACAAGAAAAATACACTGTACGTAATTCCTTCACCATTCAATGGCAAAAGTAAATACTATGTTGCAACACTGATACTACTGGATAGAAATTAAATTTGCACATGTTCTGAGAATTTTTATGATTTCATTGGGTAGGTTTCAGGCAAGGGCTGACTTGCATATTACCAACATGAAAGTAGCCATTTAAAAATAAAACAAATGAAAACCCAAGCCTGGTGTTTCCAGAACAAAGCATGTCTGGACTTGGAGACATCGACAGGTAGAAAGGCAAATTTTGCATCAAAAATGTAATATCATTGTCTTTATCATCTTTATATATATATATATATATATATAATATATATANTAAAGATTTATGAAATCCATAGTAAATCTTCTGCCAGGAACAGAAAAGTAAAAAAAAATATACAGAAAGCGCATACTTACTTTTTACTTCACTCCTGTTATTCAGGACTAAAGTTACTGATTGCACTCTACATCCCTAGAATTAAGGCCAGAATCATATATTTATGTTTCTACATCACCTTCCCAAATTCTGTGTCTCAAGTATCTTTCATTTCCAAAGATTTTATGTTCTCTTCCATTACTACTTATGTCAGCATGAATTTAGGCTATACTGTCATTCCTATCAGAAATGAAAAACAAGAGTAATAAAAATAAAAAATAAAACTCATACTACAGAAGTTACCTAAGTAAAAAGTAAACATCAGAAATAATTCTTCAAGCCTGACTTTCCCTCTCATTTATTATTTTTTGCCATTCCTAATTAAACAGTCTGTACAGTGACTTCATGGAACTGAAACTCAAAAACAATATAAAAAGATGAAAACATGCAGCTTCCAACACAGTGTCTTCCTGCTCTCCCAGGAAGAACCACAGCCATTCAAAGTTAATGCAATCCCAATAACTGTTTCTCAGCATTCTTCCAGTTTTGTTTCTCCTACAATTGCTTGCGCTTATCATATAGATTTATACAGCTGCACAATGTATAGTGCACAGGATCTTGCTGGAGAGCAGAACAAACTAAGTGGATCTTTCTTTGGCCTTTTCAACCCCACCAGACTAAGATGCCTCTGTTAAATCAAGTCCTCTCATATAACGTACCTGGCAAAAGGAGACACCAAATTTTTGCTAGAGGTTAGAGAGTAACATGAAAACTTGAAATAAATTGTTCTGTGCTGCTACTGCAGAAACAAAATGGCATTTCACAAATGGCTGTGTGGAAGTTGCAATATATTTTAATTTTGTATTTTAAAGTAGGAATTTCTGTTACATTAATGCAACCGAGATTGCATTAATTCAGGTGAATTCAGAATAGCTGATAGTTCTAACATAAGGCGTAACCCCTTAATTCAAAGAATAACCTTAAAAGAATGGTTGTGTTTTATTTAGTAAACATACTAATTTTAGCAAGCTACTAATTCTAGTTGATTTTCATGCAATTAACTCAATATATACACATTCACCTCTATTCACACTCTTACTAAAGATTTTTTTTTTCCTGCAGAAGAATAAAACATAAGAATTATTCAGCACTTGAAGCAGAAATCAGACTTCAAAACCTATTTCTCCTGAGACATGAATAACTCATGAAGTCTCATCCAACTCTACCTTCCACAGCGGCTTCATACAAATCTTTTGGCCAATTTGAACATACAAGAGCAGAGCTGCACATGCATCTACCATTAGCATCAGCTGACAATTGGACAGAAAGACACAATGTTTCCTTATTTCTCTCAAAACTTTGGGAATCTAATTAGTCTTCCTGGAGAGAGGATTCGAAGGTAATACTTCCTGTGTTCTTAATGGGAATTGCATGCATAAAAATGTGCATGGATATCAAATTCTAAGGATATAGATTTTGCTTTAAATGTTTCTCATTTCCTTTTCTATGTGCATGTAAATCAGCATGGTTAAGCATAAATAGAAATGGAATTTAGAGAGATTACTTTGTTAGTGGCATAAAAAAGGATATTCGCGTGATCCACAAAACCAGGCAGCAGTAGGGAAATAAGAGCTTTCCAAGGCCCATTAAACTAACAAATGTCAGTTTTTTTCTCTGATTTGCTTTGCATAGAGTACCAGATCATAACTTAGCTTATTGGTTTCCTTGCTTACTGAAACGGAATTGTACAACAGTTGCCAATTTTACTGCTAGAAATGGTCTATCACATCCTCCACTTCTTGGGTTGCTACCTCGTACTCAGTATTCTGTGGTTTTCATCCTGTCATTTACATGACAAAGTGCTGTGATTCACTCCAGCCTCACTGCAGCCATACACTCCAGGAACAGCTCATTCTCAACTTCAGAAAAAGGGCTTCTGAAAATTAATATTACACAAACCAACATAAAAGACAGCTTAATCTCAGTTTCATCAAGACGTTGCTTCTTTTAAGTCAGTATAAGTGCACTGGCGTAAAAAGAGCACAACTTAAAGGACAAGCAGGCTGTGTGCTTTGCTTTAAACTTTATTTTCGGAGTGAGTACCAAAACATTTGTATAATTATGTTACAACTGCCAAAAAGGTCCCTTTGGGGTGCCAGTCAAGTTGTTACACAAGTGTTTTTATGAACCTATGTAAAGCAATATACAAATGCTGAGGTTAAACTTGTAAGAAAGGACCAGCTCGGTCTGTAACAAGGGCCACATCCTCCTTTGCTGTACGGAGGCCTTGTGCCCATGGAGTCACGGCGCTGGCAGGACGAGGGACGCAGCGCCGGCCCCTGCGCTGCGGTGGCCCTGCCGCTCGCACCGTGGCCCAGGGATGTCTCGGCACCCTTAGTTTAAAAGCAGCTAGTTATAAAGCAGGCTATCCATTTCAGCTGGGAAACTTTTAATCTACAAAAGTATTAGTATTATTATTTTTACTTTTCCATGTCTTCTGGCAGCAAATATAATCTCTGGACCAGAGATTTCCTAAAGATAACTTTCTGCCCTAGGGCCCTCTCTTTTGCTAGATAGTACCTGTCTGTTGGGACACATCTTCTAAATCAGTAATTTCTGCCTAATCATAAAGTAACTGAACATGTAAAGACGCCCATAAAGTGCATAGCTAATATATGAAATACTGTAGCTCATTTGTAGGGCTCTCAGATCAGTCATTGCAGATTCATACAACTGTAAATGAAATCAGTTGACTGCTAATTCACCAGCGATGCCTGCATTATAGCACTGCTACTTATAGCAGATTTGTGAAAAAAAAAAAAAAGTGTTAAACTTAGTATATGTGTGCATAGTGACTACTCCAAACGCAGAGAAGAACATCTTTCCATTCTAATAATAAACTGCAATTGATCACTGAAAACTCACCAGTTCCAAAGATTTTAAGTTTAAACATCTGAAGCGAGATAGATTTGGACAGATAAAATATCCCAGTAGCCAGTTATCTTCATGGGAAACAACGTGAGCAGCCCTCAGCGCTCGTTAGAAAGCCCTGTGCATTGCAGGGGCCCTGCTGACTTGGATGGGGAGAGGTTGATCTCCTGAGCCGGCAGCGACGAACCCCAGCTACCCGTTGCTTTGAAGGGCAGCTCAGTATGCACATCGGCATCCACGGACTCTGCCAGCAATCCTGTCAAAGGAGAAGCTTCATTGAAGCAACCGAAATCAGTTCGTTGCTCTTCTCATTTATCTCCAGAAGAGAATTTTTACAACGAGTTCAGTAATTAGCAGGCTTCCATATCTTCAAAAAGTGATCATCCATTGACCATGTTAAACTTCAAGGCATGACTCCATTTTATTTGGTATCCATTGTTTGGGATCGCTGTTGCTGAATTTTTTGGTTGGCTGGTTTTATCCTGATTTTATTAGTTCAGTTACTGATTCCTTTAACTGTCTTTTTTTTCCTCTCATAGGTGGCAGCAAAAGCAGGACATTTGACAAACCCTTGCATATAACTACATATTTTCTGCCTTCCATTCTGTTTTTTGAAACATATTTAGGTGCTATAGACAAACACTGAATAAACTGATTAAACAGAAAGTAACTGAACGTTTTGCAAAAAAAGAATCTATACCATTTTCTCAATCAAGTTGAAATTCTAACAAGTACTTCAGGGCAGACATTTCTGGCCATTAATAGCCACATAAGTTCTGCTGATGACTGCAAGTGTGCACTTTCTATCAGTTTGCCAGGAATCCCTAAAATATTTCATGCTTAATCACTGTTGCTTAAACAAACCCCCTTTTGAGCGACTGCCATATTGAGCCATGTTGTTCACGGTCCAGGTGTACTGACAGGGTCATGTACAGTTCTTCCCAGTTTCCCAGTTCCTCTCATCTCGGATTTTATTTCTACCGATTCTTAACCTCTGCCACCCTTATCCATAACTTACTTTAACTATAGATAATACTACCTATTAACTATACAAGATGTCTAGTTAATCTCAGGTACCTCAGAACTAAATTTTTGCATCTGGAGGTTTAAAATGGAAAGAATAAAGTGATGCAGTAGCATGGGAACCTACTAGTGTTTTGGTAACTTCAGTAGTTTATCAGCCAGCTCTTTCCTCACAAGGACACAGGCTGACAAGAGAAAGATAAACAATATTCTGAAATTTGTGAAAAAGGGATTATTCTTTACCAAATCTTATCCCGTTCCTATCTTCTTTACAAGATTTTAATAGTCTGCTAGCAAATATATGAAAAAAAAGACTTGTGGTAGTTGCAGTAACAAAGTTCAAGACTCAGTGACCCCCAAGGCCCCTCCAGTCTTCCCATATTCCTGCTGGGAGTAAAACTGTTCGCCACACGTACTGCCATGGTTACTCATTCCAAGGTTTAGCATCCACACTCAACCTACACCCAGGTCGGTGCACATCCTGGTTGCTACAGCAGGCATGGCAGACAGTACATTGAAGCTGATCAGCTGAATTTTGTATTTTTCCTGGCAAGTTTCTGTTGGATTTTGTACGTTCTTACATTTTGCATTTACCATTAGTATTAGCATTTTATATTATGCAGTAAAGCTATTTAGCACTCAGGCTAAGATCATTGCAATTTGTGGAAGATACACATTACTATTTTCAAAAGAGTAAATATTTATGGGACACAGATTAGATTCCTGCTCTAGGATTTGTTAAACTAAATCCTTGGATATTGTTAACT
This sequence comes from Nothocercus julius, assembly GCA_013398735.1. NCBI lineage: Eukaryota > Metazoa > Chordata > Aves > Tinamiformes > Tinamidae > Nothocercus > Nothocercus julius. Next base: position 2,344,405 of record VZSV01000130.1, read on the forward strand.
TTGGTAACAATTTCTTGATTAAGGTCTGAAAGCTTTAATCATCAAAGACGTAGGCTGATTCAGATATGCAGGCAAGATATATAGCGAATACTATGCAGCACTCTCCTGTTGAAAATCTTCCATAAGAATTTACCACTAAATGTAGTTGTGCATCCTGCAGAACCCCGCACCTACAGATCAAGCAGAGACGCTCTCTATGAAGACAGGGCAGCTGAAACTCTTATGTCAGTTATATAAAAGGTCAAATTCTGGGAAAATACCAATGACTAGGCTATACCAGCGTAGAATGAGAAAGTATCGTCCGGTTCGTTTCCTTTGGATTTGTTCCCTCTTTATTCACATTCCAGCACCGCGGTCTACAGTGAAATTAGTTCAGCAACCTTGCAGACTTAGCGGAGCACTAAGAGCATCTGCCTGGTTCCTCATCGCGACGTCCCAGGATCACGAAGCTGCTCACGCTGGAAGGGCCCTCAGGCTTAATCTTCTGCTCAAAGCAGTGGCTGCTCTGAATCAGACTTGGCTGCTTCACACTCTGGCCATTTGGGTCTGAAAAACCTCCAAGGCTGACCCTGGGCAACCTGCTTCATTGCTTGGATAAGGACAGTGCAGGGCCTGCGTTCCAGAGGTGAACAAGGAATGACTTCCTGTCAAAGTCTGAGTTCTGTTCTGAGCCAGTGGTCTTTCAAAAGGACAAATTTTAACCTCCTTCTTAGGGCAAAGACTCATTTACTCTATTAGACACACATGCTTAAGAAGCATCACCTACAGCCATCTCATAACTTATAGTGTTGGTAACAAGGCTCCCAAATAAATTTTTAGCGATGACGCTCGGGTGATACCCATGCCATCACTGTACTGGTGGTCAGGCTGAACAAGAATCTGTGGGTATATCTAATATGCAGAAACCTCACAAGGAGCTAACACATGATTCAATGAAATTGCTGTTTTCTGAATGAATTGGTACAAGATCTGTTGTTTTTGGAATATTTAAATGGTTTAACATACTCCAGTTATAAGCATTCTGTAACTGGCTGTTAAACTCATCGCTTAAGTATTTTTAAATTGCTTATGTATGTCATTACAATATGCCAGGACTTGTTTACAATTTAAAAATGAATGATTTTTAATCGTCATGGGTCAAGCCTTGGTAACCAGTTCTCTGAAGAACTGTATTTCCTCCTTGAGCAGCATGGAACAAAGCGAAAATGGGAGCTCAATTTGCAGCATACTTCAATATAACCTGCAACAGCTGCAGAATTTGATCACGACAAAATTTCTCTACCACAATATCATTCAGGAAAGCAAAATAGCATCTCTCTCAATCTGTCGTGAAGCTGAGCCTGGTTACATAATCTATACACTTCCCAAGTTCTCTAACATGTTACATTTGCCCAAGAGAAATTTGGATCATGTACAAGTTCTGCTTTGAATCTCCAATAATTCTCCCACAAATTCCCCGTGCCTCTGGAGGCGCAACGTGTTCCGCGCCACACTCCAGTGCTGCAAACACTTGACGGGTAAAGGGGAAATGTCAGCTGAGCCGAGATCATTCTTTCCCAGACTGAGGAATGCTTCCTAACACACGTGTGATTTAGCCTCTGAAGATTTAATACCTCGCGCTAGACATTTCTGCCTTTCTTTTTTTTTTTTTCCCCATGAAAAGGGTGTTATGGAAGATAGTAATCAAAATACATTTTCCATATTTCAAGTTTAATCGGCGAGGAAAATGCATATATCTATGTTCTGTTGCTATCAGTCTGTCGGAATCTGCACGGAACACAAAGTACTACACACACTGCACGTGCATGCTTTTTGCTATCTGAAAAACAGATGAAGATAAGCAAAACCTCACTTCTCTTAGCAGGTAAGGTAGTATTTATGTCATATCAGCAACACATATTTATGTCATATCAGCAACACACCAGAACAGTTACATAACAAGTGCTAATCAGCACTGTAAAAACGCTTAAACCAAAGAAAAAAAGTGAACCAGCTCTCCTTGCATGTCATACTAAAAATCTTTCCTTCATAGCAAAGCTCTTCAACTATCTAAAAGTAGCCCGAGTCAGTCCCTGCACAATGTCATAGTTTATGGTCTACATATATGGCAACTGAGCAATTCCTAGGCTATAATGCATAGAGTTAAGGGGCATTTTACTAACTTGATGGCCAAAAGCATGCACATGCTACCTGCAGGGTGCACAGACCCATGATAAAAGTGCATTACTTTACATGGATACAAGTTCACACATAAACTGTCATGAGTCTGATTCTTCAGCTATTGCTGGAGTACGACAAGTTGCTTCAGCAAGATTTCCACACCAGTTAAAGACCTCATAATCTCCTAACTACCTTTTAAATAACGAAATATGGAGGGAAAATACATGGGAGCATAGTGGCACAGCTGAATTATGAATAATTTCTACACTTCTGCTATATTGAAAGCAAGTCCCTTTCATCCTATTACCCACGTCTCCCTCTTACGTAAATGATACTGAATGGGTATGAGTTAAGGTAACTTTTCTTGAAGACCTTTAACAGCAGCATTCATATCCTATAAAAGTGCAAACACATCATTTGGCTGCTGCATGTGCCTCTGATATTAAGGAGGCTCTGGGTAGCATTCTGTAGAATCTCTGCAAAAAGAATTTCCCCCAAATTATTTCCCCTTCTGAGTTTTACACCAAGCAAACAGGTCTGCTGTTCCCCTCGGAAAATCCACCTCCAGCAGCCCGGCTGCTCCGGCCGCTCCTCCGGCCTCCCCTCCTCTGGGCGCCGCTCAGCTCCTCGCGGCCGCCTGCGCCTGCTCAGAACTCGCCAGCGGAGCCGTCACGTCTATCTGGACGTGGCAGCATTTTCCTTCGGCGCTTGGGCGCTTCTCCACGACAATTTTATGTTTTGCCTTCATTCTTGTTCTCCAGCATCTTGGCAAAACTTTTCAGGCTTTTTGATCTCTTCCTCGGTATTTCAATGCTTTGCCTCAAAGCTTCCCTTTATTGTGATGCTCCAGTGCCCACAGCTTTCCTTGAACACTTGTCCTTCATCCTGGCGCTTTGCCTTGGCATTGCAGTGCATTCAGCTCAGCACTTTTGTGTTCCAGCCATGTCCTACTGCAACCATGGCTTCAGGTCTGCAAATTTTTTCCCCTGCTCTAAGTCCTTCCTATACAGCTGCTGCTTTTCAGCTCCGTGGTAAATTTGCCAGGCTCAAAGCGCAGTCCTACTTACCGCACGTAGTGACAAAACACCCCGAGTACCACAATGTAGCTTCCTCCTTTTTTCCCTAATAAAATAACTCAGCCAAATGCAATGAATGAGCGACCATCTCATCCTGACATAGAAAGCCAGCGCAGTGAGGTGTGCTCCTTTTTTATGGATGTATTTTGGTTTGTTTTTTTTTTTAATTCTGATGCATCAGATAGTCCTAGAAAGAGAATTTTCATGACAGCTTTGTTGCTGGTTGGCTAATTTGTTAAATACTGTCACCAATACTACTATTGTACTACTCTTCTTATTACCGTGTTATTGCTTTATGTCTGCTAGACTTTTTTCAGATCAAATTGTATTTTTTTCTGCCTTTTCAGCCAGAATAGAATAACATCAAGCCTCAGTTCTTTCTCAGTATGTCTAAATTCACTGTTTCTTAATGACCAGTACTGTTGACTGCTTTTGCAAAAATATGATCTTCTCAAAATCTTAATTTCAATAATATTAACTGAATCAGTGCTAGGATCAGTGCCAAATTCGTACCAATTTTCGCAATAAAAATATACTGATAGGGATTCTTCTACCATTTGTTTTCCAAAGTTAACTACTTCACTCAACAATACTTGCAAAAGTTAACATATTAGGCATTCACAGAAGCCACACAAACAGCTCGGAATCCCTGAAAGTACTTCATTTCAAATATACTCAGTGCAATTTTTTATAGATGTCTGAAAAATAAAGACACCGTAACTTTGAATGCCATATGTTAGGTATGCTGAGGTTCTCTTTTACGTCAGCATAGCTCAACAGACGTCAATCAAGATGTACACATTTATATCCCTGGAAGAAAAGTCCTTTTTATTATACATGTATATATATTTTCACTGCATAATGCAAATATATTCAGCTTTTTTAACACCAAATTTAATTTTGGAGGAAAAAATATCCTCAAATTACAGATTCTTTCCTAGAATTCATTCTTAAAGAAACAGTGGCAAGTTTGGGGTATTTTTCCTCATCTCCCCAGCCTGTTAGTTAAAGTTAACATGCTCGTCAGTAAGATTAAAAAAAAAAAGAAAAAAGAAAAAACGAATTGCATCAAGACCCTACCACAACCATCCAACTTTAAATCTTACTTGTGAGTAAGTGCCGTGCAAGAGAAGGATAAAAACCGAGCAGTGAACAACATTCGTGTTAGACTCCTCATCGTGCCCTGAAAGCAGCAGGGTTTGCAGATAATGGCAACGTGCAGCTATTTACAACTTGTGAACCTTAACGCTAGGCTCCAAGAGCCAAGCTGTCTGTGCACTAGCTGGCATTTTTCCTAAGAACCTCGCAAACCTTTGTGAAGGAAATAGTCACAGGGTTTCTGATCGTCTTTCCGTGACTATTGCTTTAGTAACAAGAAATGTTTTTAGGGCCCAGACGCGCAGAGAAGCAGAGGTCAGTGGGAGACAAACAGGCACAAAGTGGCTGAATGATTATTGGCAAAATACTTCCCTGTAATCCAGAGCAATCAGAGTCGAAATGTTAATCTGGGTAGAAAAAAAAAAAAAAAAATCTTAATAAGCTAAAACCCCTGAGATTTAAGATACCCAAAGGCAATGCCACTATAAAACACACAGAAGATATTTCCAATCTATATACCTTTAAACAACTCCAAGTTACCTTTTTCTACGTAGCCTGCATTGCAAAAACGATTCTACAGGAAGGAGTACATTCCTTTACATTTTGTGGTATTTCACTCTCCAGCTAGAACAGATGCGATGCCCTTATTTTTGTCCTGGTTTACATTCGTTGCCACGCTGTTAGAAAGGCCACGATGGGAAGTTTGCTCAGGAGGATTCTGCACAGGAGTATTTCGGATCAGAGAAGAATTTTACTGGAATGTTTCATATAAAACCTTGCTCAAAACCTGAAAGCCCAACATTTCGCTCAGACCAAGGACATATGTACCACTTTCATGATCACTACATGTACATATGTATATATATATATATACACACACATATGTATATATACATATCTAAGAAGACATGCATATGCTGTTACTCAAAAAGGAATATGCACACATATTGACAAGAGTACTCAGTGGCAGGAAATCTTTAAAACATGCTAAGAAAAGCCTGTAGAAATATTGATCCTTTAGGGATGCCTAATTCCTTTTTGGAGTCCTGAATATTTTCAGCAGGGCAGAAATGCCAGATTCACAGTCACGTGCTGACCTGGGCAAGCCACGCTGGGAAGGGCTGTGGCAGTGGCAACCTATTTTGCTTGCAGTGATGGGGCACAGCAGTTTGTTCTGCATATTATTTGCAAAGGGTGCGACCTCCAGAAAAGCTGAATCAATGCGAAACGACTGTAGTTATGTCCAGCACAGATGTGTTTAGGACACAATTCGCACTTTGTTGTTACGTAAGTTTTCAGTATATTTGTGCTCCATTAAAAAGGTGTACCAGCAAAACAAAACGACTGCCAAAATTCACCAGAACTAGCAACACACTGACTTAATGTCAGAATCTAGAGCTTTCTGCAGGAAACAGGACAGATTTACTGCAGTAAAATATTCCCAGGAATTTTTAAAAACTCATTTGACAAGTTCAAAGTAATGATTTTTGAGAAGTCAATTTAGGGGTGTTTCTTCTAGCTGCAAAAAGTTTATTTCAGACGGCTCTCTTCACTGAGCCTGTAATAATTCAACACGGAGGAAAAAAAACAAAAAACAAAAAACACATGGATTAAGAAAACAGCTTTATCACAGAGAGCACTAATTATGAGTTTTTACTAGTATGCGACTGGTTCAGTCAAGCCTGAGCGAGTAATCGAGGCTCTGAAGGGCCTTGTGGAAAGGCAGCCCTCAGCCCTCCTGGGCTGTCACTTTCTGATTTGAAAAGAAAAGTAACTCACGAGAGGATTGAACTGTTTTCTTCAAATTTATTTCATCTGTAGAGTCTTTAGTAATTTTTTTTTATTTTTTTATTTTTTTATTTTTTTTAAACATAAGGCCTTCCGAGATGGTTAAAATTATGAAGCATGCAGGAAAGGGTGAATTTTCTTCTTTTTTATCCCTCCATTTCAATGCTTATTGTCATCTAGATATCAAGGAAATACTATTTTCTTGCTTCTTCCATTCAAATTCAGATCAATTCTTAAACCTCGAAAATTTTCCAAACCAAATAGTGAAACTGAATCTCATCGTGTAGTCAGACTTGCTTTTAACCATATTTTATGTTTCATTCGTTTGCAGCACAAAGAAGGAAGAGTGTTTTTGGTTTGTAACATCATCTTCAAGACCGGTTTCATAAGGAACGTACCCAAACTCACATTCATCTTCTCTTTCATGCTGACTCCCAGTAGAATGTTTACAGCTTTTTTAACCTGTAGATCTTACAAATCTCTCAAGAGATTCATTAAAAACTTAAACAGGATTTTCTTCTCTTACAACAAACAATACCCTGGTAATACCTTCTAATAATGAACATATTTCTAGGGAAAATGAAAATCTGAAGTTTCCCTATGGTTATGCAGCCCATACACCTTATCTGCATCAGTAACTGTGCGTTTAGATTACAGTATCTTGGCAAGCCATGGTTGCAACGAAGTATCTTCTGAGAATTTTTTATGGTGTTTCACATAAGGGAAGGATCAGAATAACTTCCTGGGTTCTGAATTTGTGGGTACAATCTTACATTTGTAAAATTCTGTTTTCTTTTATTCGCACCAACGCAGCAAGACGCTGTTCACTAAAGCAGAACACTGACCTGATTCAGAACATCTACAAGAAGGATCGTACCACGGAACATTTGTAATATGTTTATACAGCTAGTTTGGATTAGCATTAGAATAGTGTAAGTAGCTCATTTTAGAGCTAAAGCTGGCTGTGTATGGTTCTATGTCCTATTCCTGATCTTCATTCAAAAAATAGCTTTTGCTGAATTATCACGAGTTCAGACTGGCTCATCACGGCTTCTCTTTTATTAAGATTTATCTTATAAAATAACCTATCCCTGAATACAAGATGGAAAGAAAGTAATTGGAAAATGTTCCCAGGTGATGGCAAAAATAGAAAACCTAAATGATGAAGAGTAATAGAAATCCAGTTCATCCCCTCCTCCACACAGTAAATAATAATAATTAATAATAATAATAATCTCCAAGCAAGCCTAAGCCCCACAGCTGAAGCGCATGCTAACAAGAATGAGACAAATGCACTTTCTATGGAATACAGTCTTTCCATGGAATATTCTGCATATTCAGAATCTACACAATATATATAACAGCACAACGCTGCTCACATGGTTCCTTTTCTTCTGGAACTCAAGGAAACTGATTTCATTTCTTGGCCTGCTAAAGACTGTCCTGTATAAGCCATTTGCTCTTTCTCCCTATCTGAAATCCACATCTGTGGGGCCTGAAAACATCCAAGATCAAGGTGTTCTAATGCTAGAAATACTACATACAGCCTTTTACACTCATTAGGATGAACAGTTATTTTAAGAAGCTTTCCTTGATGTAAGATGAAGGAAACAATCTAACAATTGTGCCTTTTGAGCAATAAATAAATAAAGTGCAGACAACAGAGATTCACTGAAATTTTTTTAGTAGTAGTTAAATATTTTTTCTTCAAAGGAAAGAAACCATGCTTGTACAGGCAGCAAAAACAAAACGGATACCAAGATGGTACAGTAAGAACCACTGACCAAAATTACGGAATGATCACATAAATATGCTGAGTTTTCAGTAAAGCATAGCCCAAATGAATGAATATAAGCCCATGGAATTCAGTTTTAACCTAAATTTCAATTAAACTTATCATGTGCAGTATTGTGCTCCATTTAGAGCCAATACCAATGGCATCAAGAGATAAGGATAACATGGAAAATAAGAGCTAGTGCTGAAAGGAAAAAACAGTCTAATCTAATTTTACAAAAACATCATGAAATTCTAGTTCAGACTCAGTGACATTCATTGCTACTTTCTAGTACACAATTTTTATTTTACTGCCTGCTTTGAAAAATAATTCCATGATGAAACAAAGAATAAATTAGAGCTTTTGTAATCATAAAGATCCTTCAAAAGATAACTGGCTTTATATAGTTATGTTCCAAAATTTAGGTAGCTTTACATTAGAGCTGAAACCCTGAGTAGAAAGAAAAAAAAAAAAAAAAAAAAGAACAGAGCAAATTTAACAAATGCAATCTAGCAAAATCACTTCCCTCAGTGTCTCTGCTGCTTGTTCCATTTTAGAGGTTTGGGGAAAGCATTTGCAAAATCCTTTCCAGTCTCAAATTACCCTAACTCTACACAGACATGTAGCACATCTAGCTGCAGATCAGCCCTTTAAGATATTTAAACGCCAGCCTACACAGTGTTCAGTTCTCATCTTCTCAGAGCAAAACCTGGAGCTCTTTGCCGATTCTAAGAAATGCCTAATTATTCTATGAGCTAACAAGACATAAGATCGTGGGATGATTCAGGGTGAAAGGGACCTCTCTGGAGGTCATCCAGTCAAACCTCTTGCTCAAAGCAGGGTCATCCCGAAGGGCAGAGCAGTTGCTCAGGGCTTTCCCCAGTCTGCCCTTGCAGCCTCCAAGTACTTCCCTTGCATAAACCTTCTGGGCCGCCTGTCCCTCTTGCGGTTTTTACCGTGGTGAACCCATTTCATTCATCCGCTACTGTAACCAAGCACTATTTAGGATCTTCAGATACTTCCCGAGAATGAGGAACAAAACAGGTAACATTTGGAATGCTTTTCAGTAGAAGGTAGCAGTCCTTTGAGCACTAAAAAAATCCATTTTTATAAGAATTTTAAGAATCTCTGTTTCATTTACAGTGGTCTTCCCATATCTAATGAATGTCCTTAAATTTCTGCCCATAAAAATATTGTCTAATGCCCATCTAATCACATCTCTTATCCTACAATGTGTTCAGTCCCTTTCTAGAAACTTTATTTCTTGGCTTTTTGCAGTGAATCTGTCAATCAACCTCTAGACACTCTTGTAATAAAGAGCAATAAACCATGTACTCTTCACACGTACAAACAAAATTACACTCCATCTCATGCATCATCTCCAGACAACACTCAGGAAAAAAGAAGAAAAAAAGAAAAAAGTTTTACAGATTTGTCTTACAGCTCTGAATGTCAAGTAAGTTCAGCCTT
>VZSV01000130.1:2392203-2403337 GCA_013398735.1 Nothocercus julius
AAAGAAACTGTAGGTTGGTGGTTAGTGAGGTGTCGGCACTGGTTGAAGCTGCCATGTAATGTAATAGTGAGTGAAGCCTCCTGTTCTAAAAGGTGAAACTATCATTTGCTCATTCTCTATTTAAAAAGAAAAGAAAAAAATGCAAAGCCAAGCAAGCAAGAAAAAAACAAAACAAAAAAAAAAAAAAACCAAAAAACACTCTCTAAAGAAGTATTTCTTTTTTCGATATATAACCAAAGCAGGTTTTGAAATCCCGTATGTGGGTGTCAAGTCTACTGAGCAATGTGGATGGCTTCTAGAAGCCATGAATATGAATGGCAACTCTGGCCTGAATGATGGTGATAACTAAATTGTTATTAAAGCCAAGGTGTGGTGTTCATGCAGATCATGTGATATTGTTCTATTCTCTGAACTTGCTTCATATTCTTAACAAGAATGCCTGTTTTTTTGTCATCATGGACCTTCTGTGCTCTCAAACACTGCTCTACCTCCTGCTTGACTTGTTATTGTTACTTGTTAGGCTCTGCTGATTTCATATCCATTTTAAGCAAAGAAGCTACTTGAAATGCAGCATCACAAATGTACAATAAAATGCTAGTTTTACCTTTGGTAACAATTACAGCAAAACTCCAAATTGAAAGAAAAAGAAAAAAAAAAGTTTCTGAATTAGATCTTTTTCTGCACCTCTCCGTAGGATCTAACTCATTAAAATATGTTCCTGCTTGTTTTTCATCACTGTCCCTTTAGTAGTATCATGAACCCTTTACGCATGTGAATTGTGTAATTGTCCTTCAAGTGAATATTGTCACCACAGTCCATCTGGCTCTGTCTAAATCTTGAGAGATAGAGAAACAAGCAAAAATAATCTTGTGGGGTTTTTTTTGTTTGTTTGTTTGTTTGTTTTGTGTCCCTTCTGTACTTGCTGTGCTGCTTAAACTATTCCCAGTTGCAAGTCTCCTTTGATTTGATACCTGCTTTTATTAATCTCCTCCATTAACTCAAATATTTTAAGGTAAATTTTTAGATTTTTCTCTTCATGTTAGGCTGTCTATAAAGCTCTGCTGAACTGTAGATAAACTATGTTACTACTTGTACATCTTTCTTGTAAAGTTTATTTTTCCCCTGAGTCTCCAAAATCCCTTTGCTAATGTCCTTTATTAATGACTGAAGGGCCTGAACTTTTAGTGAGAAGGTCTGCCATCCTTGGAGCAGCTCTTGGTGCTACCCACAAACTTCAGAGAGTATCCATGAAGAGTGAAACTTGCTGTTTTCCCTTGATGGCTGAAAGTTACAGACCCACTCTTCAGGTCAATTACTCTGCTTAAAATTTGTTTCTGTGTCCAGTCTTGTAATTTATTTTTTTGAATGAACAAGATTTTAAAACTTGACTTTAAAACTGTCAGTGGAACCTGCCCCCTCAGCAGCCTGGCCCTGGTTTGATCCCTTTCCTTGTTGGAAAACTTGTCTTTCAGTGGAGTTCTTGGGTGATGCCCAGGATCCCAGTACTGTGGAGACCAATAGTCTGAGCAAGCAGAGTCTGATTAAGCAGGATTTGCCTTAGAGGGGACCTTGCAGGCAGAAGAGAATTGTGATCTGAGGTTTACGTAGACTTCGTGGTATTTCTCAAAGCCCTTGGATTTAGTATGTAGAGAAATTCTGAAGGATTTATATAGCTTAAACAGTACATTTGGAAGCATGAAATACCTGGGCAAGATAGGAGAGAGAAAGAGCATTGTGTCTTGTTAGGGCAATGCACTCGAGGTTATTGAGACCTGATACAGTTTACTGTGGCATGGGCACAAACTCACAGACTCTCTCCAGTCTGTCCATGCTTGGATTGCATTTTGGATCAGTGATTTGCCTCTAGAGAAATTAGGCAGACAGAATATTTGTTCTTAAATACTTTTTTTTTTTTTCCAACTGTAATATCTTTCTAGCAAGCAAAATAGCAAAATAGAATTTTTTTTTTTAGGTGTTTTTGTTGCTTAATGCAAAATTAAATTGATGCTAAGGTGTGTAAGGAGCAATTTGGCAGGGCAAGATGCAAAGATAGATGTGTATCTTAAGCATTTTGGTGCACACGGACTCCGGCACGTGCTCCCCGCCCTGGTGCGGAGAACAGTGCGGGTAACGGGCCGCTCCTGGGGGCCGGGATGGCGGGGACAGCAGCCCGTGGGACATGCGCCCGGGGACGTGCGCCTCCGGGCACAGGGGAAAGGGGCGAGTCTTTCATTCAAGTGCTGGTGTGTGGGTACAAAATCACTCAAAAGGAGTTTTGGGAAACATAAAGGGTAGTCTGGAAACCCTGAAGCAAGTGAATACATGAGAACAACAAGGTGCTTTGTTAAAATCCTCCTGCGTAGAGCGGCTCTATGAGATGATAAAGCTTTCTAAGGAGCTGTGTGTGTTTTATTGCACTAGAGTGCCAGGATACCTTTATTCAAATGTTTGGGACTCTTCATGGGAACAAGCAGTAACCAAATAAGATGCATAGGATATAATGAAACTAAGGGAAGAGTAAAGAGGAAAAGGTAGATAGAAGTCTTTGTTCCCTTGCATGCCTTCCTGTAAACTGTTTTTTAAAAACAGTTATTCCAGTACTCGCTTAGTCAAACTAAGGTTCCCCACACGTTGCCCATGAGCTGCAGAGAGTTTGCAGTGGATGGGCAGCGTGGCAGCCCTTGGAGCTCTTCGTCAGGTGTGCGTAGCTTCAGTAACGCGCACCGTGTTTTATCTTTTATGTTTCTATATCACAAAGATAACTGTGGGAGCTCTCTGCAGGTGTTATGAAGTTAGGAAAAAGTTTGTAAAGATTAGGGTTTAAACAAAGAATGTTTAGCTGATTTAGGCTACAGTGGAATATTTTAGACAGCACACAACAGGGTGCTGCTACAAAGACTGTTGCAGTATCAAGCTAAGTGACATGAAAAGGAACAAGATGATTTAAATATAGATTTTTCTAGCTCTGTTAAGGTGTGTGTGGTGTTTTTAATAATGCCTAACTACATGGTACCTCAGAGTTCCCGGAAAAATCTGTAACACAATTTCTAGTGAACTTAGTATTACTTATTTTAGTTTTTCATTCTTCAAACATTTGTTCCAATTACAGAGAAAGTAAATAATTCTTAATTGCATGTTTCCAGCCTGTTTGTAATGGTAACACAGCCCACCTCTATACCTCTATCTGCAAACAGAATTCTGGTCACCTCTTGGTGAGTTCAGAGGTAACAGCACATGATTGTGCTCTGTTTCATCTGTGTATTGGCTTAAGAAAGTCAGTTTTAGACAAGTAATGAAATCAACTTAGGAAATATTTGAGTAGTGGATCAAATAAAGGAAAGGCATAAACATTGGGGAGAATCACAGATGCAACAGCTAGGTAGCAGGTTGGAAGACTAGACCTAGAAAACATTGAAGTCTCCCATCTGTGTGGAAGAATGCTGCGTGTTTCTGTGACTCGGTCCAAGCCCAGTGATCCTACTGAGAGATTAGGGCAAGATCCATGTGTCTCTGAATCAGCAAAGAACAGTTTCAAGAGGTTTTGTTGCCTTTCCTCTTTTTCTAAAGAGGCGTAATAGATTGAGAGTATCTGCGGTGCTGATATTTTGGGACAGAATATGTCGAAGGAGTCACCAAACCAGCGATGTGCTGTACCTGGGCTGTTATGCAGTAATCACCCTTTCCTAGGATTTTAAAATGCACTTGGGACCTGAGATATGTGCCAAGAATGTGGTTTTCTTACTGAGCAGATGGAGCTTCAGCCCATTCAGATCAAGGGTTCTGTTAGCTCTTGGACCAGGAGCCTGGATGCATCATAGGTTTTCCTGACCCCATTTAAACTCTATTTATAAACCACAGAGTTTCTGTTGCAGTTCTGGATTTATTGGTCACTAATGCTGTCCAATCCAATTGAGAATGGCAAGAAATAAAGTTGAAATCTTCTTTTTTTTTTTTTTTCCTTGAATATAAATTGGTCACAAAACATGTGTGCATGCAGTTTTGCTGTTGGTATGTGGTGGTATTTTTTGTTTATTCCTTGGTCAAGCATTGCCAGTGAAAGTTTTCTTCTGTGCATGACCAAACTTGCTCAGCTGCTTATTTGCCCCTTTTGTTTCAGTTCTTAGTTGCTATAAATTGATTGGATAAATTGAGCATTAATCAAGAGAGAAAGGACTTCTCCCCTTCTCCCCATGTTGCTTTCTAAAAAGCTTCTCATTACTTAAATGGAAAAACACCCTTTATTTTGTAACGGTAAAAAGAAAATTCCTTTCTCTTTGAACAGGGTAAGAGACCTTTATCATATCTTTTAAAATGGTTTAAAGTAGAATGTTTTTTGTCATCTGTCAGCTTGAAAGGTCATGGTTTAGGCGGTCAATCCTAAGCCCCTTGGATAATGTTTACAATACTCTCAAATGACTTAAAATGGACTAAATTGTTCTCAGACGACAATAGTAAAGGTCAGGGAGGGAAGCAGTTTTGTGGGCCTTGCAGTCCTGGCAGTGAAGTTGTATCTGGGACTAAAGTCTTGGAGCTTTGGCTAGATGGCCGTTAACTGCCTGCTCCTTTTCCCAGTTCCTGGCTTTAAGCAACACGCTGGGAAAAATCCTTCTGACTGAGGTTCCTGTGATTCGCACATAATGTGCGCTTTGATTTCTGACTGGAAAGAAACTTTCTAAGAAATCGCATCTTGTGTAACTTAAGATGGGTTTCCAAATTAGTAATGGCTTTCAGTGTTTTGCATCTATTTTGGTACCATAGCTGTGAAACAGGGATAATATTTACTTGTTTCACAGTACTGATAAACTCATTATGGATTATAAAGCCTTCAGCCATGACTATGACTAATCATTGGAAAACTTGTGAAGAACTAAATTCTGTCTCCTGAGCAGGCTTGGAGTAGTGTGCTATAGATGATACAGCAGTGTATCAAGCACTAGCAATTAATAGCTGCTTAATATTCCCTTAATCATCCTCTGCCTGGTCTGGGATGTCTGAACCGTGTGAGTGCACGGTGATGTGAATGTGACATGCTGTTCTAGACTCATTTGGGCGCCTCATGATTTAGAGGGAATAGGCAAGAAAAGTCTTGCTTTAAATACTTGGAGAATGTATGTAAAAAGCAATGGTTCTGTATATTCCTATAAATAGCAAATGAAGGCTTGGAGGAAATGAGCCATAAAAGTTAAATAGGCCCTAATAGCTATGAAATCCAGAGGAATTATTTTTATTCTTTAATACCAGTGAAATTACTCGGATAAAAGGTTGCATTTCTCCCAGATACTCTAATCTGTTAAGAAAAAGCGGTTGAATGTGTTTGGCTTAAGTTTCAAGGTAACAAAACAAAACCACAAGAATACTGGCCTATCAGTTCTTATCACATCACTATTTTTTTTAAACGAATTATTTTCTTGCTCATAATAATTTAAAGGAAAACAATATTTTTCTTTAATAACCCTTCTCTGTCTAGTCTTGAGAGTTTCTTCTTTATTGATATTGGCCTGAAAGCCCAGAGATTTAATCATCTCTTGTCCCTAAGCACATAGCCTTTCTGTGTACTGTGAATATCTGTGCTGCTCTAACAGTGCGATGTTCTTATGAAGAAATGATTCATAGCCCTCGCTGCAGCGCTCCTGCTAACTTGCAATTAAACAGGTGCATGTGCCAGAGGAAAAACAGGTTTGAGGAGGCCGTGCTTGAGAAGCGGTCTTTTTGTCAATTGTTATGAAAAGTGGCAGATTTACCTGAAAAATCCTAACGTTCTCAGATTCATTGGAAACTCAACAGTTGTTGTGAGAAGGGAGTCAAGATTCGGTCTGAAGGAGGGTGTCTGCTGCGGTCCCTTCCTCTTCGGAAGGAAACGGTGGGACACGCAGGCTTCATGAGCTGGTAGTTGCCAAACCCTCTGAGAAGCTTTATTGCTCTACACTTGCCACGTGATACTCTTAATTTCAGGTAATTGCGGGGAAGGCTTCCCCTCCTGCCCCCTTCTGTTACCTGTGTGGTCTGAATAGTAGCATGTATTTTTTCATCTGATTTTTTATGCGCAGTGTTAGAACTCTTTTTTTTCCCAAGCTTTCTACATTTTATACCCTTAAATACACTCTTTCAAATGCAGAGTGTAGGTGATGTCATTTCCTCGATTCACAGACCTTATTTTTAAGTCTTTTGGCATCATACCCGTAGAAAACAGGCCGAATATATTTGTACACTTCAGTGTGGCTAAGGCGTTTGATAGGTGTTTTCTCTGTTAAATGCTGATGTAGAGATTCCCAGTGAAATGCCACTTAGTATAGTACTAAGAAAGTCCAAATAAAAGAAGAAAAAGCCTTTTGTGTTAAAACAATTACAAAATGCAAGAAATAGAAAAATAACCAACCAAGTTTCCTATGTATCATTCTGTTCCACAGCACTGGATGCTTTTTTGTCTTGTTTGGATGGATTCAGTAGGATTTAACCTGTTTGTCGTCTGTGAATCAGGCGAAGGAGAGAAAAACACTCGCACTGCTCGCATAGCACTTGGATCATCAGAGCCAGAAAAGAACTATGTTAAAAGGAAAGGAAGACCTTGCTCTTCTGTAATGCTGTCCATCTCCAGATACTAATTTCAGTCAGATAGGTCTGTATCATTTTGCTGCATGTCACATGTGACCGATTGAAGGACAGCAGCAGTAGTGAGTGTCTTTGTCCAAGCTCATAGAGAGAGATGGTTCCCCTAAGTCTGCATGACCATAGGTGTGTGTTTTTTTTTTTAACTGATTTGCCAGAGATCAGGGTTCTGGTTGTAACTGAACAAACAGAGCTGCAATGCCAAGGCGGCCTCGGGAAGGAAGATGTGGCCGTCGGTCCTCAGTCCGGACCCTTGAAGGAGGAACTAAGGCTTGGGCAGAGCTTGTGGCCTTTCGCTGTGGCTCATGTGTTTTACTTGTGTTTATGGTGCTTAGCAGGAGCAAGTCTGTATGTGGAACCTGCATGTGACTTACACTGTTGTTCCTGTGACTAAAATGACTTAAGCAGTCACAAGTGTAATACTCTTGTTTGTATCCAGATCTGGGCAGATCTTCCATGCCATTTAAAATCACCACCATCACCCAAACAAGCAGCATTTTAATGAAGATAGTCACAGATTAGTCAGTTTATTGAAGCTGTTGTTAATCAGTGTGGATCAAGAGCTGTGGAGATGCAAACCTCAATTTACAGAGCAGCCTTGTTGTGTGGCCTTGTATACTTCAGATGTAATTCAACACAGAAACTATTAAATAGTTAAGTAAAATGCTAGCTCTGCTAGCAAATTGGCAAGATAGATATTGACTCGGAGTTGTGACACTAGACCTAGACATTCAGGCTCCCTGAAGTTTTAATTTTTTGATTTAATTTTTTGATAATACAGCACAGTTGTATCTATGTGTCTGAGGCAAGGAAAGGGGAAAAAATGACAAGCTGAGCCATTAGGGAGTCTGTATCTACTTACTGCTTCCCCCAGTCCCCTACCACCACACTGCCAAATCCTCTTTTTCCCCAAGTAATAAAAAAGAAGTGATAGGAATATTATCTGACAATGATGAGAGACAGCGACTCAGACAAAATTAAATAAAAGATCACTTTAAAGCCTAAGTTCTGTCACTGCTCTTATTAACAGGCTTTCACGTAATTTTTATTTTAAAAAATGTATATGTCACTGTAGCTACTCCTCAAATATTCCCCATCTGAGTGGTACTGGTGCATGTGGGAACTTGTTCAGGCTGAGGCAGACTTCATCTTTGTCATAAATCACAATGAAAAATGTTGGTGTTTGGGGTTGTGGTTCATGTAGACTCCGTGTGTTGGAAGCGGGTGCAGCCCTTGGGACTTGTGGAATTTGCAGAATATTTCTGTTTTCTTTCTTTCTCAATATTTATGGTATCAAAGCCATTTTCTTTTGGAGGACATTAGGGTTAGTAATGCTTTAAGTGCAACTCTACTGGAATGCCTGAGCTTTCCTTCTTTAAAAGAAGTACGCCGGGACTCTGCTCAAAGGTTGTTGCTGGCTCTGTACCGAGGAGAAGCAGATAACTTGATTTTCCTGTGTCAGAATCTCATACACATTTCAGAAATGTGAAAATTTCTTGATTTTTTTAAAAAAAAAGGCATCAAGACTTCCTTGGTCTGTATATAGTGTTTTTAAATGAATTACATCTTTAAATATTTATCCTATTAGCTCAGTAAAAGGCAGCAGAATACTTGCATTCTATTTCTCTTTATCTGTTGAATACTGATTTGCAAATCTAGTGAAACATACAACATAGTATAGTGTTAACTCTGTAGCATCCAGAGGTCTCACATTTTATAGGTGGAGCTGAAACTCTGTAGCTGCCAGCTGTTTTGACAAATGCTTTTAGGACTGAGGTAGCTGTAGTGTCGAGAAGATGGGAGGTCAGAGAAGCACCTGGCTGTTTGCCGTAAGTGGTCACAGAGGCTGCTAATACAAACGAGCTGTATTGGCAAGAAACACAGCTTGATAAATTTGGTGGACTTTCCAAGTCCGTCTTGGAGCAAGTGGTTCTGTACTCCGCTTATTGTGTGAAGAGGTCCCAAATGAGATGACTTCCTTTAAAACACTGTTGAGACACTGCAGCAAAATTGTTCTTCAGTAGTGGACAAGCTACATCAAGTCTGAGCATTGTCACTACATCTGTGAAGATGAAGTATTTTCCAAATGGCCGTCAGATTCTTATATCATAAAACTGTGTAAAAGATAATCTGTGCCAAGCAGTCGTGAGCAGCATGCTAGCAATGCACTTAAGGCATTAGTCTAGGAAATTGGAGCTCTGCGATAGAAAACATGTTTTCAGATTAATCTAAATGCCTCTGTTGTTAGACTGCGGAGGAATACTCCGAGCCAGTGGAGAATACTTCTCCTCCCAATCATTCCGTGGGGTGAGCAGAGCCATTATCCCCTGTTCCTGCTGATGGGAGCTAGGGGAGGATAATCAGGCTGGAGTTAGCCGGGATGGCACACGAATAAGGGCAGAAAGCAGGGCTGTTTCCTGTCTCATTTATATTTATTGGAGGCTGAATCCCCTACATGGGTACTGACAAATAGTGGTGCCGTATTATGTGCAGTGGAGGCCAGGGATGGATTTGGTAGCATAGCCATTATTATAGCTCACTGAGAAAACATTTTAGTAGAACTCTGCTTGTATCTAAATTGGTGATCCATGTTAATTAGGTAGGCTTGAGTAGTGCTTGTATCTAAATTCCAAATTGGAGTTAATTAGGAAAGTATGTGACTTGCCCATAGGACAAGTACAGGTAACAACAGTGGGTAGGGGAAGGCCCAAAGTGCCCTTTTTAACAAAACATTTGACTCAGGTGCAATTATTGTGCTCTTTTTACCCGCTTCTCCCCACCCATTTGGGAGATGAGATGGTATTTCAAAAGGAGACTCAACTGAAACCTTCATAGATGTTTGCAGGAGATGTCTGACTGCTGGGAAACACCATGAGTTTAGTGTCAGTTTTGTTAGCAATTTATTTATGTCCTTTTTTCACTGAACACGGCACAGTGGGAAACAAGGAAAAAAGGGAACCCTAAATTGTTACATTCATTTGTGTGACTTGATCATTATGTCTAGTTTATGCTTTTTTCCTTCCTGGTTTTCTTGTTTTTCTTGAATTTGCATGATTTTTTTTTTTTTTTTTTTCTAAAATAGCTCTTGTGGAAGATGGCATTTAAAAGGAATGACAGGCCATCCAAGAGGATTTTCAAAGTGTGAAACACTGGGGGCTTTAGGTCTCCAGAAATGTGTTAGATGAAGTTTGGTATCAACACGTATGGAGAACAGTACTCTTCAGTAATCAGAACTTTAGTCTAGTGATATTTATTCATAAATTAGTGCATTATTCATTTTAATATTTCACACTAGTTGCAATTAAAAACTTGACAGTGCCTTTTTGTCACAAAAGAATGGAGTAACATTATAGTTATGATGTGAAAAATAGATATGAAATGTTGCAGCTTGCTTCATATTGCTGTAGTTATCTCTAGGTATAGAACGTACAAGAGGTATATTTTAGTCCCCTCTTGTTCCTTGTGCCACATATCTAGGGGTCTCTGAGAAGCTGTTAGCTTTGAGATTGAGCTGTGTGTGCAGGGGCGGGATATTAGTACTGAAAACGTATAGCTACCTACAGAAGATAAAACAGGAACAGGAAGTATTTCTGTAGCAAACTCTTTGCAACATCTTGGTAAATGAGCTTCTGCAAAATGGTCCTTGTATCCATGCTGGCAGGGAAATGCTGGTCTGAAATACGGGATTTGTCAGTTTTCTTTCTTTGTTTTTGTCCCTTTTCTAGAAAAAAAAAAAAAGGCGGGGGGTGGGGGAGAAGGCAATGTAATTAAAGCCATAATATACACTGCAAGAAGTTGGAGTAATGATATTTAACTTCACTTGTTCAGCGCCAGCTCTTGAGGGGTGGTTTAGGCAGTGGTTAAATCCAGGAAAAGGTTTCTTAGCTTGAGCTTTTCCAAATAAACTATGTATCACTGCGGTTTTCTGAGTGCACAAATCTTAAAATGCCCTGTTTGGCAGTGGCCTCTTGGAGGGTCCACCCAGGGTTGAATAACAGCTATAGTTACAAACTGGCCGAGGGTCCCTGTGCAGGGAGCTGCATTTTGGAACATGCGGGGCTGTTGCATTCAGGTTGTTGGGTTTGGATTTGTCTTGGTAAGCTGAAGTTTTGGACACAGAATCTAATAGCAAACACATAATAACAATTAGCATCTCTACAAGGATTTCAGAGACAGAAAGGGAGGCGTTTTTGCCCAAGTGGTTTTATAAACCCATTCTACTTGTGTGCCTCCTCTGAACTTGAATCTCTCTTTGGCTGTCCTTTTCCCTTCCCTGTTCAGTGGCATCTTGTAGCGTTAGGCAGCAAGAATGTTTAGGCTTCACTGTGTGCTTCTCAGAGCTTTCATGCTTCATCCATGTTGCTTGTGGGTATTTTGGGTTGGTCTTTGCTTCTTTACTGCCAACACGTTTCTGTTAAGTGTGGGTCATATGTGAATGCCCCAGTTTTCAAATTTGTTATTTCCTGGCTTTATTGCTGGACAAGCAGCAAGGTCACCAGTTGGCGGGGCCTTGTGCTGTCCACGGTCC
>VZSV01000131.1:8670-30806 GCA_013398735.1 Nothocercus julius
CTGTAAAGAAAGGGTATATAATCTTACTGTATTATAAACCATATGTTTCTCTAGCATTACAAGAAAGTCAAGCGACAAGTTATTCTTCCCTCTAGACTGCAAGAGGCATTCCAGGATCCCCAAGCTTTTCCCCAATAAGCCCACTCAATACATTTAGCTTTTATGTAAGAAGACAATTAAAAGGATTTCAAAAGCAAATGAGCTAGCATTTGTGTAAAATTACTAACCGTTACCAGCAGAAAGTCTTACTGTCTCAGACACAACAGGCTCGTGAGAATCACATAACTCTCCTGCTCTAGACTGTGTATTTTCTGGAGTACTGTCAGACTGAAGGGAGGGACACAGAGTAGTTGACTGACCTCCATTTTCCAGAGGTTGCCTTTTCACTGTGTGCATCTACGAGTGGTTAAAAAACAACAAAAAATATCAAAACTGAAATTCAGATTTTTTTCCTCCAATTCAAAGGTCTAGGCTACTAAACTACTCTTGGAGAATCAGTTAGTCATACTTAAAATATAAGACTAAAATAATAATAATTACATATTTTGGGGTTTGACCCAATCATAAAACATTTAATGTTTTTTTCCTAATTTCAGACTTACGCTTAAAAACAGTGATGAAACTATCTACATTTACATTACATTCTGTAGTCTGGTTTTGCAAACCCACATTAGGAAAAACAGTATTACAAAGCCACCTATGAACTATACTTATGGAGTAAGTGGTGTGCCACCTGCAGTTCTTGGCTACTTCCTCACATCTGCAGGTGTTACACAGATTATCTAAATACCTCCCCACCAAAAAAATCACTGGAACTTCTACATAGTGTTTTCAAACTTTCAAGATCTGTTTGCATATTGCATTTAAGTTTGCAGATTTTGTTGCAGTAAGGATATGGAACCAATAATTCACTCCTGCTCTTACTTAAAGGCACATGCTAAGAGCCAGGGACATCTCCAGTCCTGAGCATGTGAACACACCCATCTCCACCTGAAAGACCTGCTTCCTCAGCAGGCATTACCTGGTTTACTTTTTGGATTGCAGACTTTACCTGTTTTACTTTTTGGATTCTGGTAACAAGTTCTTCAACAGAAACACTGCCAGCAATTACTTCCAAAGGGATCCCATTGTCTCCAATAAAGAAACTGGAGGGAATGCACACTACTGGATCTGCACAGGAACAGTAAAGGCTAACAGACGAGGCAGTTCAAAAAGTAGGCTGAAAAGTAGTATCAGACCAAACCATGTTGTTCAATATTCTATATCCATGTAGTTGCCAGTAGTGAGTGGCAAGGGAGGAAGAAAAACAAACCTACCAAATGCATGGGAAAGCTGCATACAATTGATTAGTATTTCCTCTATTCTTTGACATGAGATAAGCCAAAATATTTTCCCTCAACACACAAATATTGGACAACTGCTTATGCTTTGAGTTGAAGGATTGTGTTTTAGCATGAGAAAACGTTTTACAATAACAATGAATTCCTTGCAGTATGAAGAAAACCCAAACTAAGGTACTAAATTCCCTTTATAGACAGTGATAGAGATATATGAAAAAATCAGAATCATGCAAAATTCCTGAGTTAAAAGTAACTTACTCAAGAGAAGAGATGTCCACCTAACTTAAAACCCATCTGCCCATCTGACAGATACCAAAGCTGGTACTTGTTCTTCCTCCTCCACAGTTCTGAAACCCATCTAATAATCTAAAGCTTTGGAATTTTTGAGTTTATGAATGCCAGTTAGTAATACCAATTCATATCAGCAAACATCAAGGCTCAAATTAATGGATAATTCCATTTACACAAAGAACTGGGCAATCTTCTATTTGGAGGATTATGTAGGATTAGCATTTGACAAACTTATTCACCTTTCACTAACAACAGACTGAAAGCCGAATACATGTAAACAGATAGTACATTTTAACTATATTGTTTATTGCATATTTTTGTTCCATAAGAAGTATTTTCAACAATGCTGCTGGTAAGTATCTGTCTTAAGAATAGAATTAGGGTATAAAGAACAAATATCTGTAATTACGAAGTAGCATCTGAACTGATGTCAAAAGGATACAAATTTGAGAAAACTGCAGACATGCTTCACTGTTTAAAATAAAAGATATGTTTGTTTAGCAGGAGTAATCACTGTGCAACAACTCTCGAGCAAGTCTTTCAACATAAAATAACTGTCCTACTACCACACACAAAACTATTTAAATTCTTGAGAGAACACTGAAAGCAAACTTGCATTGCATAGTCAATTAGCATTTTCCAAAGTATTGACGTGGTGACAATTTCTGGTTGTCATAGCTGACTATAGGAGATCATTTAGGAAACAATGCTAAGAAGCAATCAGGAAAAAACATCTACTCTGCTGAATGCAAATAATAGGAAGTCTTTTAAAATATCTATAGAGCATTTCAAACAATATGTTTGGAAATTTCAATGCACTTGGACTGTAGTATCTGCATATAGCAAAAGAGACTTACACAAGTAAGGAACCTCAATGTTTCTGCACTCTGTGTGTTACAACACAGACAAGTATATACTTGGTGGGGCCTTAAAGGTTTTTATCTTTCTAAATTCACACTTAAAGCAAGTTATGTAACTTGACAAATAAAGAATTGTCTTAGGGATGCACTGTGCTTCCAGTCTTTTCTTCTCGGCCTTTCTGCATTTTTCCCATGTTGAAAAAGAATAATCTCAATCCTTCTTACTGGTACCAAAATGCATCAGAAAGTGAATGGTGAATACTCTGCAGAAAGTGACAGCAAATTTATCTAGCTATTGGAATTTTCTCAGTCTCTGAGGCTTCAAAAATATCAAAATAACTCACACTGAACACTTAGAATACCTGCAGGCAGGTATTCCTCAGGACAAGGACTTCAAAAGTCCCATATTTTCATAATCAGAAACAAACAAACAAAAAATGCATGCAAAAGAGAACAAGGCTCAAACCTTTTGGTGTCAATTTTAATAGCAACAAAACTCTCCGAAGCAGCTTCTGTCACCTTCTCATCTTCCCACCTTGCAGCCATCTCGGTGGATTGTTCATCCTCACCTGCAAGACACAGAGCACATGTGAAGCTAAACACACCACAAATGACCATCTCTGGCCTGATTTTAGTTTTGCTTTGATGGCCTGAGATCAGCTTTGAAAGTGAAAAATAGACATTTGCATAGAAGATTAGGATCAAACAAATACACAAATGAAAAAAAAAAAAAAGAAAAAAAAAAGGACTCTCCAAATAATGTATTTTCCTAACACATAAGATTTCATAATGAAGCCACCAGTCCAAATTTTGGTGCTTTATTTGGAAAGTATACAGAGCATCTCCTCTTTTCCTCTGCCCTTCTTAAGGGTGTGTTATACACATATTTTAGAACATCCTGCTGAATGTTTTTCTTATTACTAAGTATTTCTGTAAAAACTGTACAATATCCATGAATCTTTTAATACGCAGCTATTTAAATGCAGACCACTTAATACATCAAGGTACTGCTCTCATTTAACCCATTTTAAGTATTCCAAACTTCAAAAGTATCTGTAAAATACCTGGGTTTAGTAGAGTAGCCTTGATTACAACTTCCTGTAAGTGTGTATTTAATAAAGTTCCATTTCTCAACTATCTTTTTTAAGACTGCCTTCATGACTTCTGTCAAATCATGAAACACTTGACCACTTTTTGATAACCTGAAGATAAAAAATCTCCAGCTAGTTCACCTTGGAAGCATGCCAGAAATCTAAGAAACCAAAAAGCCTAACCAATAAACTTAATAGACCAAGAAGTTGGCAACTAAACCATTCACTCCAGTGGCAATGGCACCTCAGGAGATCCATTTTCATGCGACAAGAGCACTTTATGCCTTACCATCTTGTTCCAGCAGAGTGACCCATTGCTTCTTCCTAACATTAAAACTGACTTGCCAACATGCTAAAACTATTCACTGATTTCTTTTCATTATAAATTTAATTACATATTGGTACAGCAGCTATTTTGTGTAAAAATACATTTTTTTCCCCTTTACAAATGCATAATTCAGAAGACAATATTTTTCAGTTTAATGGTATTGATGGTATTGAAAAAAGAAAAAAACATATATTTGCAGGATTATTTGTAACTCAGTTTTGTATTGCAGTCCACCGTGTGACCCAGCAGATACAAGGGACAGTGGGAGGGAAGAGAAAGGAACGAGGAGCACAGGGGAACAAGAACAATCGTGGAAAAGCGGCTACTGAAGGATGCCACTGGAAAGACAGTTCTGGTGCCGCAGACTCAAAAGTGTTATTTCAACCAGATGCAACCACATCAACCACAGTTTTATCTTCCAAAGCATTGGCTCAGTGAGGATTTGGGTTAATGTATTTATTAACAAAGAACAGTAATCATTTTTCAACAAGTTATCATCCAAAATTAGCCTACAACCACTTACGCATCTGCAGTTACTATTAATTCTTAGCAGCTTGGAATCAACTGTCCTCTTTGAATTATAATCTTCATTGGTAAATTGGTATAGATACCTATTAGCCAGTGACAACAGCAAGACATGTGTTTCTTTCATCCTATTTATTATTTCAAGTAATATGTATTCCTCTCTAGCACTACAATCCTACATACCTCAAGAAAATAGGATATTTTATCCAGGACTCTGCTCTCCCTTTAATTGTGGTTAGCGGTGCAGCTGTTCTGCCAGTTCTGCAACTGTTCAACTACAGTTATTTGCTCTCCTCCCTCCATTTCCAAAAGCTTGGACACAAACAGCCGCTTTACCGCACGCACTTTGTTCAAAGGACAAGTGCTTATCCAATTAGACTACTAAAAATATCCAGGCACTTACCTAATACTAACTTTTCCATACACACAACTGCTGTAGTTGGCAAAAGACTGTAGAAAGCCACAAAGCAGCTGGTGACTGGTGGCAATGCGCTCGCTCGACAAGATGCCATCTATGAATGGAAATGCTGATAACCCACATTCTATAAAACTGCAGCACTAACCACAGCTTAGCATATGTCCAGCCACACAGTACTCAGTCTATACCTGTTATGTTTCGATAATGTGACCTTTCTCCTTTTGGGGTTAATTTATTACAGTTCTACAATAGTGGTTGTATCTTGAAATCAAACCCACCAAACTAAGTTCTAAGAAGTCACATCATAGGGAAAGCATCAGAAAAAAGGAAGAAGTCAAGCAGAACGGGACTTGACATGACTCTGCTAAATCCTGAGCCATCACAACTGCCTCAGAAGTACAGCTCCCAGGATGAACATAAACGTTTTCCTTCAAAGTTTATTCTTTTCTCCCCTCTCATTCTTTTTGCTTCTGAGAAGCATTTTTTAATGAGTGGTTTGGTATTTTCCGAGCAGGTTTCATATCAAACGAATGGCTAATTTCACATTCAATAACTAAAAATGCAAAAAGTTTTCTAACTCTGCAGGTTTGAACTTGTGATACCCTGTGGTATCTGAAATCTTAATGTGAGCTATTTCATTATCAAGAATACCCTGCTAGCAATTATTTGACACTACACAGTGACCCTTCAGTTTTGCAAAGACACCTTCCTGGACTGTTTGTTTTGGTGGGGTCGTACAGATGCCTCTAATCCATCCAACTCTATTTCAGTTTTGAAATTAGTTGTATGAAACAAGTTTCACCTCATACTGCCTGAAAACTACAGATCAATCCCTCTTACTGCAGCTTGACCTGAATTCAACAGGATCTGTAACATATTTATGGAACTGCATTATTCCAACCTATCATGAAGGGTTTAAAATTAAACTGAAATATTTTAGCAAATATTTCAAATATTTGCAAACAGCAACTTTAAAGAAAGAAATGGTTGACCAATGTGCATTTATAGAATAAGACATCACATCATTATAAATAGCCACAATAACCCTTGCTTGACTGAAAAATATTCCAGAATCAGGAAGAATAACCCAGACCTTTATTTTCTAGTGCTTGTTGAGAGGAGTGCAGCGGACTGGGAAAGAGGGACAGACAGATGGGAGCAGAAAGAAAACTCCAAAGGACCTATCATAGTTCGATAGTTTCTGACAACATCACCCTAAAATTAAGCAATTAATTTATATTTCTAATTCTTTTGCTTCCTTTTGTTTTCCTTTTTAAACTTTTAATCCCGGTATAATTTATGGAGGAAGCATATGAAACTAAACAAGATCTTGAATGTTTCCGAAATCCCGTTTTCCTGCTTGGAGCGCTGCTGTGGAACACTTGTCCCTGATCACTACGGGCAAGAGCTCAGCGCGAAGGCTCAGAGCAACCATCACTACCAACCATGCAGTTCGAACACGGACCTTCCCCATTAACACACCTAGCCACTGCTAGCAGAAAAAAAAACATTTCAGCCCTGAACAGCCTTCAGACACACGTGTTCCAAAAACAGGGTTAGAAAGCCTGTTCCTGGGCTTCATCTCTCCTTCCCAAAAGGCAGAACAAGGCAGCTTCTCAATCAGCTTAGCCCCCGGGTAGCTCCTTAATCCTGTCGTTTCCAGGGAAGACCTGAGTTCAGCAGAGCTCTCCAACCATTTCATTCTGGTGACATGGCCTCGCTAAGTAACACCCTCCTTCCCTGTTACATCCCACACAGTAAACATTTATGTTTAAAAAAAAAATATATGTGTTTGTGTAGAATTTCAAATTCATTGAAAATACTCTCAACAAGCTACAACGTGGACTTAAGTCCAAGAATGTATCAAGTTCAAAAGTTGTAGGCAGTGAATTACTAATACAAGTTCTTTGAGCATTTGAAACATCCAAAAAACTTGCTAGAAAATTTTTAACCCCGAGAAGGTGGGGGTGGGGGGGGCAGCCTGTACACAGGCCACAGCGTGTTGTGTTTCGGAGCTAAAGACATCGAGTGTTGCAAAACGCCTATGTCAGGAGGTTTGTTGTTGTTTACCAAGGGACTTCCACTGAGTTTTACACGGGAACAGTGATCACAGCATCACTGGCTATGGAGGCACAGAGAGCTATGTGCCAGGCTCCATAGACAAACACGCTGAAACACACACTAACACACAAAAAAAATAAAGGACTTGAAGTACAGCACGCGCCTGCCATCGTGATCTGTGGGCTATAACATGCTGTCTTAACAGACTGACAAGATCCTTCCAGCATGATGTTTCCCACCTACTAGCGATGCCGTTCTGCTGTATCAAAGCAGCCCAAAGGCAATCTGGTTTTCTGCTTATCTTCCCTCCAAAAGGGAGCTTCTTTTGGAAGCTAAACGAATCCTGTGTTTCGGTGACCCTTAAGGGGGCAACCCCAGCCCTGCCTGCCTGTGTGTAAATATCTCTGTGAGGGGCATGAACAGAAAAACACAGGAGACATCACAGGCACAAGCACGCACAAACCTACAAGAAGACAGCAAAAAGTGGCCCTCCTGCCTTTGTACTCATTCCCGTGCCTTTCGAGAAGGAACGCTACATAAAGGCGACGTGAGCTCCTTCGACCTTCTGCCATCGCCGGGCACAAGACAGGCGCGGGGCACTCGGAGGGACGCGGCAGCGCTGGGGAGGCCGTTAGCAGCCGGCAGCGGCGGGAGCCAACGTTTGTAACGCGGGGGAACGGCAGCGGCCTCAGCCCGGAGTCCGAGAGCCGCGCGCCAGGCCGCGCTGACACAGCAGAAGGGGCCGCGGTGCGGCGCGGCAGCGCGGGCGGCGCGGCGGGAGCGCCCAGCGCCCCGTTTCGAACCGTACCTGCCACGAAGACGACGAAGACGGAGCTGCGCTGCTTGGCGGCGGCGATGGCGGCCGGGATGGAGCCGCCGAACCACATCATGGTTCCGCCGGCCCCAGGCGCCCCCGCCGCGCGCATGCGCCAGTTTCCGCCGCGGCGCAGGAGGGCAACGGCTCTGGCGGCGCGTGCGCGCCCGCCCGCCGCAGCACCGCCTGCCGATTCGCGGCCGCAGATTCAACGCCCACCTTTGCCGCGCGTTCGGCGGCGGCAGATTCGCCGCGGCCAAAGAGAGGGAGGCGGCGGCCATGTCGGGTCCGTGCGTCGCGCCCCCGCTGCCCCCCAGCCCGCCAGGAAATGGCGGCCACAGCGCCGCGCGGCTCCCCGGCCGCCGTCCGGGGCGGCGCCACGTTGGGGGCAAAGCGGCTTGTCCCAGTAACGAGAAAACAGCCCCTTCCCTCATGTGCTCTGAGGACAAGGTCTGGGAGGAAGGACTGGGGACACTGGGAACAGATGTAAAACACGTGAGAAGCAGGAAAGGGAGAGGCTCTAGGCCCTGGAGTACGTGGCAGCAGCAGTTTAGTTAGGGAGGAAAAAAAATGGCAGTGACACCATGGAGAGACAAGAAGCTCTAATGAGAAGGGGCAAATCAATACTAAAGGCAATATACAGTAGTTGTCTTTCTCAAGATGATGCATGTGGGAAACAGGTGCCATGGTCATGCTGTTCATTGGGTACATTGGCTGTGCCTACCTGGTGCTGCTGCAGGCAGCCATGACTGCTGCTTTTCTGGCAAAAGGGGGTTTTGTGTGTGTCTGCGTCTTTCCTCATGGTACCAAATAGATAAAAGCAGCACTGCTAAGGGCCTTATTTCATAGTCAGGACAGCATTTAGCAACATACGTTTTGCAAAGACAAGCTGGAAGTCATCGCTGTTGCACATGCATGCATATAAAGAGACATAACTATGCATAAATAAGAACCCTGGAAAAGGGGAAACTGCGCATGGACCAAGGAACTTCCTGATTTCCGCCCCCCCTAAGCTAGTTTGAAAGGCCTCTCCCCTATCCACCTGGCTTCCCAAATCACTTGTGGTAGCAAGGTGGTGCGATACCTGTGGAAGCCTCCAGAGCACCCACTGCCACCAGTGCGAGACTGCCCAGCACACGCAGCCAGGTGTGACTGAACTCACAGGCCCCACTCCTGTGAAATTTCAGCTAGCTTGTTAAGACAGTCAGATTGAAGTCCGCAGTGAGTTTGGGAAACAAAGCAAGAGAGCCCTTTACGTTTTAAGACTCCTCTTCCCAAAGTACTTGCACTAGAAAGGTAACTGTTGGTGAATTACTGTTTTTAATTGGCACTAAAAAAACAGTCCATTAACAAATACACATATGAGGTTAAGTCAAGCAAAAATGGTAAAGAATCTGGCTTAAAACATGGAGACAAGCTACCCAGTATCTGTAAATTGGTGCAATGGATTAGCAGAGTGCATTTCAGAGTGCTGTTCCTCAGGATAACCAATTTTTAAACCATAAGACGGGCAAGGCAATGCTGCATACTAGTCTCTAATTAATCCTTATGGTTTTAGTCTAATTTTGATTTCTCAGTTATCTGAGGCATAGGAACCAAATTAAGAGTAAATTCCACCATCAGGCATGACACACCAGCACGTTTTGTTTTTATATGGACCAGTTTTGATGCATACAACTATCAGAAACATAGAGGTTTCCTATATAGCTCTTTGGTTTACAGCACTAAACTAATCTGAAATTCAAACTCCTCTCGAAAAGTGCAGGAACAGTTCATTACAGTTGCTTGCATCCTATATAATGACTAGGCTCATGTGGATTACCTGTAAGATTGATAAATAGGGAGGAATAAAAAGGGAAGGTGGAGCCCTAAAATTTCTGTCCTGAACCAAATTTTATTTTAATGCTCTTAAGCATTTCTAAGCAAGATCCACTTTCAATCTGACCAGTTTTGACAATGAGCAAACATGACCAAAAGTCAAGGAGTTAGAAGCAGAATAAAAAAAGAAATAGTTAATAATGGTTTGCCAAAGAGACTTGGGTCCAAATTCCATTATTACAAGCTTAAACACACAAGCTAAAGGATGTACTAAAGGAGGTGCCTGCTGTGATAGGTACATACTTACATTCTCAAGTCAGGTAAGGGGCAACTTCATTTACCTTGGACCATGTACCTAAAGCTTTCAAATTTAAATTTAAATTTCAAATTTAAATAACTTATTTGGCCTGACTTTGCAGAGTGAGAGAACTTAAAGGGACTTCATTTTCAGAAATGGGAAATTAGGCCCTTTTATGCCTTCTGGTCTACACCTGAGAATTAAGGCTCCCCAAATGGAGTCATATTAACATTTTGCAGTTTGAACAGTTTTTTTTATACTTGCTGACATCACTGGCCAAAAACACTCTAAGCCCCAAACATTTTAAATGTGAGCAGAATCAGGCTTTCATTAAGTGTGGACCTGATCACTGAAAGTTAAACTCATTTCAAATATCAATCCCCAGGAAGACTGCTATAGAAACATTAAATGTATTGAAATAAGTCATTCTGAGCTAGAAATAAAGACTACAATAAAAATTCTAACTAGAATATTTTTTCCATGACTTAACATAAAAGTGGTTTAATCAGTTTTCCTCAGAACATTCTTTGCCTGAGGGTTAAATACGGGAAATTACAGTCCACACCGATTTTCTGGGGGGTGGGGGAAGAGTCTTGGAGCTAAATATATCTTCAGAAAATAAGCTATTTGCAATTATAGCTTCCTCCTAAACATTTAAACAAGTTAGTACAAGATTTACTCAGGCAACAAAACATCAAGATTGCTTAAAACAACCAACACATCATGAAAGTTTTAAGTCAGTGTCAAAGCATGAAAACCTATTTATTCCACCTTGAGACATGACTTGCATCAATAGAAAGGAAAAAGGATGTGAAGCTACTTGTACAGTAGGAGAAAAAAAGCTAGTGTTACTGTGAAAAACATGTTAGGTGTGCACGTACCTGATTCAATTTCTCAAGCTAAACAATTTTTCTGTTGCTTTAACAAAATTAAATTCCCATCTACATACCAGTGTCCCCATCCGGGTCTTGAAGCACCATGTGGAGGCCTCAATCTTAAAAGACCAGCAAGATTAGAGGTGTTTGCAGGTAGAAACACCCAAGTAATATCAATTCTTCAGTCTCTGTTATACCACAGTGCTACACATCTGTCTGTTTAGATGTTGCCACTGAAATGACAACCAGTGTTCTCCTTTTTATGGCTATCTTCCTTTAAGTATACACTCATGGGTGAAAAAAAAAGGATTTCAACATTAGAATAAATTTGCTCACTAAGGAACTTAAGGTAAGATGCGTATTATTTAATTTCACTTTATATCAATCCAGTCTTACTGAAACACAAAGAATGTGGGGCTTTAGTCTGGCAGCAGTGAGGAAGCTTGACAAAATGTGCTGTTACAATACGCCTGAATTCAACGTGCAACAATGTGCATGTAAGCGCTCCCAGAAAATAGGCCTTAAATTCTTAATTTTGAATGATCATTTTCATTGTACCATCACGTTAAGTCTGTTCACAGGTTCAGGAAGGCATTTTATACAGAATTATCAAATTAAAAAACTAAAATATATCTGCCTTCTTTGTACAACCAAGTTACTAAATTTGTTATTTCCTCAGCTTTTAAAAGTCATAAGAAATGCTCCCAGTCACCTGAAAAGTCCATCATTGCAATATATGGTAAATCCTCACTCAATTCCTGCCATTATTTACTTCAAAAATGTTAAGTAACATGTTAAGTAACATGTTAAGTAACAGACAGGAAACTCAAGTTCACTAGTACCGGAACGCTGGCCGAGCAAACCTGAGAACACACATTTTACATACAATGTCCATTTCCTCCCATGAAGTAAATTTATTTGCTTTCTAGAACGTGATCCAAATCTATGGTACAAATCTAGTTCCTGGGTTTTTGTATGCTTATGTGTTAGGCTTATGTGTTTTAACTAAAAGGTCAGAAGTGCTAAGACAGTACAGTAGAAACTGGAAAAATACTGTACCATCTTTGTTAGATGTGTTTGCAAGCTAACAGCTCATGAACCCTGCTCAGTTACTACAGACAGTACCAGATGCCACAATAAACAAACTAAAAAGCAGAAATGCATTAGTCTGTGCCTACTTTTGATGCCAGTGACTTCCAACACTTCAAAAATCTTGTGAATCTCCAAGTCTCACAGCAGCATGTCCAGATCAAAAATGTAATTGGCTCTATTTAGTAGATATAAACACAGATTCTCAGAAACTGTAATTTGCCTATAGTTACATGTCAGATTCAAGATACTCAACAGAATAACAACCTATTAAGGGATATAATTTTTTATCCCAGGGCAGCTTTTATTCCAGTTTACAACATGGTTGGAATTAAACCGTTGCTTTGAGCAGTTCATAATCACTATATTAAGTACCTCCTTTTTCTTGGACTGTTTGTTTTCTCCACACTTACACTCCCATTACATTTTCTTCTTTGTTTGCTAAAGGAAAACTTAATAAAAGCAGCAAGTTGCGCAGCATCCTCTGAGAAAGCTTGGGTTTGATGGTCTCTTTTCTTAGGTCATTCAAAATGGATGGAAACTGCCTGCTATGGTTTCTGTTTTCTGTCAGAAATCTTGTCTTGGAGCTTGTTAGCCACAGGAGGCAGCTGCCTCTCTAGGTTGTGAACAGCTGTTCTTACAGACCTTTAGTCTGCTAATAACTCTTACAGGATTAAAATCATACCGGCTTGACACTGAATATTTTACCCTGGCTTCAGCATGGCATCTAAGCGCAAGTTCAGCTTTAGTTACGTGAATACCTGCCAGTACCACATTACAGGAAAAAAAAGTGTTCTCAGGAAAATCAGTTTTCTGAGTAATTTGATTCTGCTTAAATCACATCAAGCATGTAAGAATTAGACATGCATAGGACAGTTCTCGCCACTTCATGCATTTGGTTGTTCAGTGTCATGTCAGAATTTTTGCTATAAAAGATTAAAATTAACGTGAATTGGGACAATTGAATTTGTATTTTCCTGTCTAAATTATATATTTTAAACATAACTTACATCTTGGATTTTTGGCTTACAGAGGTTACAGCAAGCAGTATCTTTAGCAAAGCTACAGCTGCAAGTGAACAGAGACCCACTGAGCTGTCTACACATCAAGTCAGTGCCTGTGATAAGGAGAGGCAACAGGAGCAGCCCTTTCTAGGCTATGATCAGTTTCTTTTGTTTTTACTTCAAGGGGAACATTTAAAAAGTGTCAAAGGAGAGAATAACTTAAATGCTTCAATAAGAGGAAAAGAGACGGTGGTTCTTTGAAAAGTTCTAATGTTTACAGTATTTTCAAGTTTCCTCTTTCTCACATATAAAGGGAACCTAACCCTTCAGAGGATGTTCATCCGGTCCAGAAGACTCCTAGAAGTTTAAACAAGTGCACTGGAAAAGTTGGTGTTTGTAAACATTTATTTTTCTTGAACTGAAAAAGGCTTGCATCAGCACACATTGTACAGCCTTGCAAATTACACAGAAATTGAAAAAAAGGTTTGTCTCATTTGTATGTGCAATGAATCTTTTGTTGTCCAGTGATCCTCTGCAAACGATGAAAACAAACAATTAAAGAGGGTTCCAGCACTTATCAAACACAATTATCTTAGCGTGAAAAAGAAGAGAGATCCATACTGGTGGGAACACAATTAAAGTGCAAACATTTTGTCACTTGTGAAGATACATCTTAGTTTCTTCACACTTTTGCTAAAAAGAACAAGTATTAAAATGTGATTCTGTGAACATTCTTTGTAATCTATTCATATTCCCCTTTATATACTTACTAATCTTGCTGGATCAGAAGCAAATCCTTCAAGGGTACACACATACTTGTAAATTCTTTTGACATTGCTTGAATGAATCTCAAAAGAAAAATGACATCTAAGGAATTAACTAGTTACTAAAATTATATTGTTTAAAAAAAAACACACACACATACACAAAGGAAAAGGAAGGGGTTAACTTGAAGATTTGGGGTAGTTTCTTAGAAAACAGTGTAATTTCTTGAAAATGGTTCTCTCCCCCCTCTCCCCCAGGTTCCTGTCTTGGAACGGATAGCTGTGTGCTGGCAGTGAAAAGGGACTATAAAATACAAATCTGAACATGGGTATTTGTTACGAACATTTACTGTACAATAGAACTTTGGATCTGATACAAGAATTCAGAAATATAAAACAAAACTACTATAAAAGTAGGGGGCATTTTAACAGCATTCCTTACAGAAAGCTGCCTTTCTGTCTCAAAGATGATTGCTTGCTATTGTCTGGGATTAACTCTGTACTTTTTTTCTTCATCTTGCTGGATCACTGGGTTATTCTTCAATGGCTAATATGACAAAACATCCCAGGAGTCTCTATGAAGAGAACAGAAACCCCATAACATCAAGCCAATCAAGGAGGGAAGGACATGGAAGTAGTAAAGGCTGAGTGTCCACTGATGTAACTGCTACTGAGAACTAGCCCTTTCCAGAACGTGAAAGTCGTAGTGCTTCTTGCTCGTTCTCAGCCTGAACTTGTTAACTGAAGTACTACTTTGTTTCTTCAATGCATTCTGAGCAGCTGTCATTGTAGGGAAGGTAGCCAGAACCGTGTAAGTGGAGGCCAAGTCACTAGGTTTGGATGGCTCAGTGTTCGCGTTACTATCTCCACTGCTACAGAGACGACGATGGTGCTGCTGCTGCTGCGGCGTTTGTAGACACTGGGAATCCCTCAGCCACCGAATCTTGGCACCGACTTTAAAAAGTTCTCCAAATAGTTTTTCTGCTTCCATACGAGTTATTCCTTCTGGTAGTTCAGTGATTTCCAAAACTTTTCCAACAACTGAAATAAGAAGAACATTACATTAAGAATGTTCGTTGCACTTAAGATACATAATGCACAAATGAAAAGCGAGTAAATCAATCCTCCCATCTGCAATTTAGTTGTTGTCAAATACACCGGCATTCCACTTCTAGTGCTTTAGAGAGCCTTCTGCTTTCATACTTAGCACCATGTACAAGTATACAAACAAAAGCTAAGAACACAAGCTAGAAAAAGGCCTCTCAAAAGAAAAAAAGAAATATATATATATATATATATATATGGACACCTAATTTTGCAGTAGGTTTAAGAACTCTTACGACCTGCTAACACAGACCAGAAGACTGGTCTATCTTCTCCGACCAATAAATTGTTATACAAAAGCTGATTTATCCTTACGTTGTGGGGAAAAAAGACCCCAAAGTTTGTGATAGATAGCACTTACAACAGCATTTCTTTCCAGTAAAGATTTGAAGATGGCACATGTCAAGTTTAATTTGCATGACATTTCTACTAACTCCAAAGAGCTAATCCATAGGTACTCTGAGAAACTGCAAAAGAGCTCAGCATTCTGCAGTCTGGACAACTGTTTCCTCACTGGATAGCATGCCTTGTCACCAGTAAGCTTACTGGATCCCCCAGATACGTGTGCTTATTTATATCAGGAAGGGACAGGGGAAGGGAAGGCAGAAGCTCTTACATGGTCTGTGTATAATTTTCAAGGTTCATGCAAGTAAAAGGAAGTGAAGGTTCTGTATATTTAATGCAATATTAGAAAACAGTATTGTCTGGTTACTTAATGTCCAGTAAACTGAATTTTTTTTTCTTTTGGTCTTGTACGATCTTTGTCTTTTCTAAACCTTCCCCCAGCCCTAGGAATGACACCACGTTTCTCCATTAAATACCCCTTTTCCTTCTCTCTCCTGATGAAGTCTTCTTCCCTTCCATCCTTATTTTTCCAGCATTTGCCTTGTCAATTTCTGTCCAATTGCTCTTATTTTTTGCCTGCTTTCATCTATACATACTTTTCTTGTTACCCCCCAGATTGTCATCATAATTCACCACATGACATAATAATAATAAAAAAAACACTACCACACCCTACATACATTTCAGCTGTCTCTGCTCTGTTCTGATTAATCCATTCTGTTGGAGGACTGGGTCAATCAGCAATTCTATACCTGGTTCTCCAGCACCAAGATCTGCTGAAGCAGCCTTCTTTGCTGTCTTCTTTCCCCTGTTTCCATGTCTGTTTCCAGGCTGACACTGGAAAGATGGATATAAATCACATACTTGAATGACACTTCATCCGTATGTGAAATTTCATTATCAGCTTCACGAGAGATGGTGCAGAAGAATGGCTGCAGATTAATCCACACTGCAGTGGCACCGAAAAGATTTTTGGACCTAATATTAATCTAGCAAACATGCACTCAGGCATGTTCAATCCATCGCTTCACAAGAAAAATTAAGGGAAAAAAAAAATCACTCTAAACCTTTCTTTATGGGAAGTTAAAAAAAACAACAACAAAAACCAAAAACAACAACAAAAAAAATCAACAACCCTCTCCCACCACCTCTTTCTTTAGAAATACCTATATGTATTTTTTACTTTTTGAAGTTGTTACTCAAATAAAACTGGAGGAAAAAAATATTTAAGCACAAATTATGTCTCTCATTTTTTGGAATTGCTAGCAAACAAAATAATCTATACTGTGCCTTGTATCTTCTTTTGTAGGTTGAAATTTAGGAAAATTGTAAAAAAGCTAATTTCAAAATAATATTTTTCACTGTTTTTAAAAGAAAAGACAACGAGAAGGATCAATACAGAATAAAACTATTACTGAAAAGCAGCTATCTTTCAATCATTACATTTCCAGTGTAATAATATATTGCTCTGTCCACAGCTATAGTAGTGGCAGTCCTGAATTGCTCTTTTCAGTGCGGCCAGCAGAAGGTTCTTTCATACCTGTTGGTTTGTTACTTGTCCACGTAATAAAGATGGTGGATTGTATTGCAGGGGCTGGCCAAGCAATGGGTATCTTGCATCTCCTTAAAGAGAGGGGTAATTTTTGCAATAAAAGTAGAAAATGGCAACTATGCAAAGATAATGCATGTCAAAAGACAATAAGTTTTTTTTTGTTATCAAAAACGAAAATGCTTAATTTTTTTCCTGTAATTTTGCCTTACTCTATCACTCCTTTTTATAAAAATAGACTCATTAGTTTTTAGCCTAGAAACTATATCTGGACATCTTTAGTCAGTGACAGGAAGTTGTTGTCCATGTTCTTTTTTCTTTTACCATTTATTTTTAAACATCATCAATATTCATATCCCTGAAAATTCTATCTACTGTTCTTCTACTGCTAGGGCAGCAAAGGACTGATACTCTTCTGCACGGAATTTTTTTTTTTTTAATCTTTGAGTGGGAGAACCTAAAGGAGGATAACAGAACCATTTATTACTATATGAAATAGCAGTCATATAGCTAGAGGTTCCAGATCCATAATAATAGTGTTACTAGGAAGGAATTAATTCCTACTGGTTTGATTCAGTGCACTATTAAAAAATAAGAGTTTGACAGAACATTTATCTTAACATGATGTTTCTTTGTCTTTTCCCTCAAGGAACAACATCCACTTGATGTACTGAGACCAGTTAGTCCTCCATTATTTGTCTTTGTAGTTCTTAAACTTGGTCTTAAATTGTATCATTTTAAACAGTGTAAAGTTTCTTGATTTACAGTTAAAATTTAAAGCAAAGTTATGTCAAACACCATCACGATTTACAATGCTGAAATGAGAAATTCCACATGTGAGAAACCTAAAGGGTGCAGAAAGATAAGGATGATTTTTTTTATGTGGTGAAGAGTGCCTAATTCTGATCCTGCTTTGAAAGCATTACTAAAAAGTGAACCTGTTTATCAGAAAATCCTTATAGAAATTATTAAAGAAAACAAACAAAAGCCAAATAGAAAACACACATTTTAGTTAACTGAAAATATACCTTGTCCAGAGACAAAAGGTCTAGAAAACTGGGGCACAATAGAAAGAGGAGTTAAAGTGGGACGGATGTTCTTCATATTTGATAGCTGAGCTGGTGCTGGTGATTGGGCCGGTGAGGAGACAGGACTACCTAGTTGAGGACTATGCTGCAACTACAATAAAGATAATGCCAAAAAGTTAGTGTTTAAAAATGTGTTTTGTTGAATGAGCTACATAATACCTACACCATTCAAACATGGGAAGCTAAGTTAAAGTAGCTGTAATAATTAATATCAGCAAAGATTTACTTTCCCCCAAAGAACTTAAAAGACATGCAAGGATGCAATTTATAGATAGCATATGATTTGCAAAAAGCAAATCAAGAACCTCATACCTGTGTGGCACTGTCTAAAGTGCTAAATTCTGTGGACTTCTGCCCCCTTTGATGATCACAGTAATATTTATTGTGTTTCCACTGTGGAGGTGAATGGTTGCGAGGCTGTGGATTATTAGGTATATTTAGTTGCATCATTACTACTCCTCCACCTGGTGGTGGTGCTACTGCTACAACACAAGAAACAAGTAGATACTGTTAGCTCATCATACATTCCAATTTTCATTTTAGCAGAACAGACATGAATTTAAAAAAGGCAAATTATATAATGAACATTTTTCAAAGTATATTGCTGAGTACTAGGAAACCAGGGCAGTGTATCCTGTATTGGTACACTTCTATTAGCAGATAAATCTTTGATGGATAGCACAGAAGGCTTTTCAGAAACTAGAAATGTAAATGTAAAACCAGTGAAACTCATTATTAAGAATATTTAAAAAAAAAAAATTTTTAAAAAAAGTACTTAGCAACAGTTAATGCAATATATTAATAAACAGGTCATAAAAAAAGCAGTATTTAAAAATACAAATTACACAACATTTCATCAGCAATATAGACTCAAAGTATTTTTTCTCCATACATCATAAAGACGTAGGATTATTCCTTACAGTAAAATGTCCCTTATTGACAATTAGTTCCTATACATAATTATTTTTCTGGGCAAAGACTGTAAATCCTATCCTGTACTACCTTGTTACTGAGGAAGCTACACAAGTTCCCAAGTGAGGGGAGAACAGGCAGACAACTGACACTGTTTGGTTAGGCTTTGTGTGAGAAGCTCAGTGAGAGGCTGTGTGCAAGTGCTTGCCCCTTGGGCTTGGCCTCTGGGCAATTTATATGATGTCCTGTTCACTTCTAACTGGTTGTTTGTTAGAATCTCCTTTCTCTGCTCTAGCCACTAACTCTCTACATAATTTCTCAGAAACCACGATTAAAATATGGGGTTGAAAAATCATTTAATCATCCAGCTTTAAAGAGGAATGAGTCTTTGCATTTCACTACCCAGTGCATTTTCAGATACAGGACAGATACAAGATGAACGTATTTTGATTTTTTTTTTTTTTTAATGGTTTTTTTTCGCTGCTTATACACTCCACTAAAAAGTAAACTAAAAAGTAAACCGAACAACAAAAATGTATATCATTCTGCTAAACCTACATTAACTTTAAGTTGTATTCTGAAATATTTACCATCTGATATTTATCAAAACATAGGAAATAACAACAGCAATGCTTTCAACATGTATGCTTCTTTTGTAATTAAGTATTGCAAGAATATTTTCAATGGCAAGAAAGAACCATTATGGATGGAAATGAAAGGATCAGATAGCTGGTCAGCTTTAGCAGAGAATATAAATTAAAGAGTCCTTGTTCTGTCCCCTCAAGACGCAAGTTGTGAATGCTCCCATTTTGCTGTATGCCAACATGGCTACTTAATCAGAATAATATCTATAACAGTTTCCAAACAGCAAAGTCATACACTTAGATTTTCTGTAAAGCTAAAATGTACCAGGCAAGCATTACATTTTGCACGAGGAAACTGATTCCATTTTAAATGTTTTATTCACAATATCCACATTTTATGGATTTTATAAAATATATTTTCTTATCTGCTTTATAATACTTCAATATTTTATTCACACCCCATTGAGGATGCCTTTATGCACCTAAGAATCACCCAAACACCTTGCAGATCACAGCATTCTGAACCTGGTTCTTAAGTATTTGCACAGATGGCACTCAGGTCAATTCTATTCAGCCAGAAAGTCAACCTGATAACTTGCAACAGATTTCTAGACAGAATGGCTTACAAGAAAACCCTACCAAAATATACCTTTTATGGGCTGCATGATGGAAAGACCAGTGGGCGAACTTTTACAGGATGAGGGTGAGGACACTATGCTGTAGTGCACAATGGAAGCAGACTGTTGTGGCTTTGATTTTGATGAAGGTGGTAATAATGTAGGAGGTGATGGCTTCCGACTCGAATGGTTGTTATAAACTATGGAAGTAAAAGCAGTCAATAAGGCTACTATTAAAAACAAAAATGAACAAACAAAAAAATACAAAGCAAAAGAGCAGCACTGCACACCAAAACACGTAAGTATTTAATTTCCCCTTCCAAGAGGTCCAAAAAGCTATCTTTCTATATCTACTGAAGATTTTTTTTTTTTTTTTTAATACTTTTCTTTCCAGAAACTCTTGGTAAAAATACACACACACACACGCACACACATATATATACACATATATACACACACTGCTCCTAGTTTATTCAAACAAATAATCTTAAATGCTTTTGAGCAGAGGAGCCACAGTAATTTTAGCTGTATCAGATGCAGCTTCAAATCGCAATTTTTTCAGACCTGTGCCACTATTTAGGAAGTCATTCTCTTGACTCTGCATTTATTCTTGTATCTTTCTTTCACAACTCACAAGCATACAAGGAAGACAT
Source organism: Nothocercus julius (assembly GCA_013398735.1). Taxonomy (NCBI): domain Eukaryota; kingdom Metazoa; phylum Chordata; class Aves; order Tinamiformes; family Tinamidae; genus Nothocercus; species Nothocercus julius. The sequence goes on from VZSV01000131.1 coordinate 29,099, forward strand.
TCTGATGCATATCATTGAATTTTAGGTAAATGGAGAGTTTTCAACAATTAAGAAGTCAAGTTAAGCTGCCTCCAGTACAACTTAAAAAACATGAGATACAGAAAGAAATAATATTTAATTCTAAATCATACCCTTAATAGCAATCATCCAATTTAACATCCAATTAACTCGGCGTAACAGCTAGAAACATATTAAGTTAGTCAAAAAAAAAACCCCTGTTTATTCCCAAACCTGCACACTGCTGTCCTTGAAGCTGCTGTGAATTGCACGGTGGTGATGTTCTAGGAAACTGTATCTGCTCCGATCCAGGAGGCTGCAAATATCCTACTGATGAACTATAATAAAAATAAAAATAATAGTAATAATAATAAAAAAATCACTAACAGAAAAGAATCTACGCAATACTACTTTTAATCATGGCTGCTGCATTAATCATTTGTACATACTGCAGGTGAAACAACTTTAAATCTATAATCTCTTCCCTCAACTTTCTCCAGAATCTGTTTATTTCTTCTTAAGAATCTAAGTTTAAGAAGAAAAAGTCTCTTCATAAACCATATCTGATCACCACAGAAATTGCCATGAGGTTTCAACTGCTGTCTCTCAGCTGGATCTTAGCTCCATGCAGCTGCTCCAGAGCAGACTGTGAACACAATCAGCTGCTCCAGCACAGAGCAGTGCACCTTAAATGGATGTCTGTGGTGACTGTCCTACCATGGCTCAAAAATAGGTTCACTGAATAGATGGAGGGAAGACGAAAAATAACCTATCATAGAAGAAGGCTCAAGGAGATCGAACTCCCAAGTGTTTGTGACACCTATGAAAAGGATAACCCTAAAAGTTCATTTATGCTAGATATTATTCATGCATTCAGGGGAAAGAAAGCTAAGTGACAGACATAATCAACTTCTATCATACTACCAACTTGTTGCTCCACAGAAATACACAAGCTCAAGAAAGCTCTTTTACAAGATATCAGTGGGATGCATAATAAAATTTAATCATATGTTTAAAAATATTTGCCAAATGGGATAGTCTACAAAGCAATAATTTAAATAAAATTTCCCGTTTCTAGCTGCCACACTGGTGTTGCAGCTTTGCAGTTATACAGCTGCCTGGATGCATGCACATCTGTGGACAAAGTGGGAACTCTGAAGGCAACTCTTTCTGCTGAAATATGCTACTGAGAGTTAGAATATTAGCTTAATTTCGTACAGTCAGAATGGCATCAGTAGTTCCAAAAATGAAGTACAGGATTATCTGTAAGTAGCCTTGCAACCATGGACTTCAGGAGGGCCAACTTTGGCCTCCTCAGAGGCCTCCTTGGAAGAATCCCGTGGGCTAGGGCTCTAGAAGGTCGGGGGGCCCGTGAGAGTTGGTTGGTGTTCAAGCAGCACCTCCTCCACGTCCAGCAACAGTGCATCCCTGTGTGCAAGAAGTCAGGCAGAGGGGGCAGGAGGCCTGCGTGGATGAGCAAGGACCTTGTGGCAACCGGCAAGGACCTTGTGGACCCCGGTCACCAGTACAAGCTGGGGACTGACCTTCTGGAGAGCAGCTGTGCAGAGAGGGACCTGGGCGTCATGGTGGACGACAAGTTGCCCATGAGGCAGCAGTGCCCTCGTGGCCAAGAAGGCCAATGGGATCCTGGGGTGTATTAGGAGGAGCGTCTGCAGCAGGTCGAGGGAGGGGATCCTGCCCCTCTACTCAG
>VZSV01000131.1:44653-71432 GCA_013398735.1 Nothocercus julius
TTCAACAGAACCTACTGATACCTTGTTATCAGAAAGGGATAAAATATTATTGACAATCAATGCAAACACCATGTATTGGACATGTGCACCTGTGACAGGATGTGATTAGCTGCCGGCTGTTGCTGAGGTGGGAGGGGAAGAGGTGGCTGTTGCAGAGGTCCAGGCACTTGGGTCCTAACAGGTTGCTGAGGCATTGGAGGATTGTACACAACTGGAGTGCCATCTGGATTAAGGAATGGCTGACCTGAGAAGTTAGAGAACAAACACAGCCAAAAGATAGAGAGCTACATTATTCAAGTTTGGAGGCAATAAAGGCAAATGTATTTAAAATAGGCAAAATTAAATCACAAAATCTGAAAATAAATTAAATCATAACTATTGTTTTACATGCTAAACTTATGCCAACCCCGCTAAACACACTACATTTAGAATAGCAATGACCAAATTGACCTCATTTGACAAACCACATGCAGTTAAAACACATGAGTGCATGAGTGTTCTGGTAAAAAAAGAAAGAAAAAAAAATACACAGACACAAAACAATCTTTTCTTGGTGAATTTAAATAGACATTTATTTTGCCAGTTTTGAGAGCCTATTTTTAATTAAGTGGTTTGAAAGAGGCAAAATAATGGGCAAAAATGCCTAAGTCATATTTTAAGGAATATTTAAAGGTAATTAAATGAATCTCCTTTAATCAGTTTGAACACCAATCAAAACACAGAACAGCTCAAAAGCGAGTATTTTAATCTATAAAACATGGTAGTTACAACTGTACTCCTACAGTTGCTAATAAGGTTACTGTTAAAGGTCTTTTTTCCCCTATCCATAAATGAACTGGCTTTTAGCTTTCAAATCAAATAATGCAGTATTACTCTTTCTATTTAGTAATTTGCAGCTTCAATATTACAGTACTGGACTAAAGGCAAAAGAACCAAAAAGAAATGCATAAAATAGACAAAGAATGATTTATTTCAGTTGGGGAAAATGCAAACAAACAAGGTTTCCAGCAGACTATAGTGTTTTTACAGACTTCTTCCATCATATTTCAATGCAACTGGCCTGCCAGTATAAGAGCTGCTGGGTGGGCAGTGGGGAAATGGAGGCACCTAATGCCTTCAGATTGACACAATCATTTAAAAAAAATCATTGCCTACACACCACACAGCTGGGCTGCAGGTGGTCAAGCTATGTTCAGTTTAGCTTAACTGATTTCTCTTTTAATGTCCCAAAATTGGGAATATTCACTTAAACAGAGAACTAGAGATTGTCTTATTTCTTCCCATCATTCCCGGGTGTTCACTGAAACCTAACTTGTCTACTATAGTGACTGAATTAAGAATTACCTTTTCTCAATTGCTGTTTTCAGCTGCTGAACAGACTGACTCTCTTGACACAAGGTCATTAGACTCTTTTAGAGATGCTAAAAAAACTAAAGATGCTCTTTGAATTCTATCATTTGGAATAACAAAGGCAAAGGAACAATTAGCAAATATAATGGCTCAAGCACATTAGTTATAATTCAGAAGTTTATCTGGACCTAGATATTGTCTCTTCTGGAAAGGTACCTTATCTTCTATTAGACACTCATTAGGTATAAAATAATCTTCTATTATTAAAGAGTATTAATGACTGTTTTAAGTTCACAGTGACTAAAAACAATTCACAGCTTGAAATCAAGCTAATTTTAATGAATAACTAAACCAGTGTCTACAATTCTGCTGCCTCTTCTGAGGCGGGGTGTGTGTTCACGTGTGTGTGGTGCAAGTCCTTAAACATGAAAAACAACTTCATGGTCGCACGTATTCCTCTGCCCTTCTCTGTTGCAATGATGGGACTTTCACACAACAACAGGGAGAATGACCAGGAGTGCATGAGGAACAAAGCAAAACTAATCACACACAAAACACTGACAAGCATGCAACTGAATGGAAGATGACATGAAAAACACTTATTTAAATGAAAAATTGTAGGATGTTTAAGGTGAAACCACTTTCAAGCTGATAGCATCCTTTCTAGTGTCTCCAATATCTGTTTTGTTGTGCAATAAATCTAAAGAGTTACTAGAATGCATGAGCATGCTATAAACTCAGCATGAGAAATGATAGCCAGCCATCTTCATACTTGGTATATTCAAAATACGCTAGCATACAGAGACCCTAGAAATCCTTATTTATCTAGTAAAAGCTCTTCACTAATCAGTCACCACATTTGTCTTGAGATGCTTTACATGTACACAAAGGAAAATTCATGTATAAAAGGCATGAGTATCATTTTATGTCTAAACAAGCTAAGCCTACAGAGCAATCTCTAGAACCTAACTCTAGAATCGGCAAATACATTTGACTCAAAACATGAGTGCGAAAACTTGATGCTACAGCTGGTTATCAGCTGATAACCAACTTTTATCAGGGACAGCTTTAACTATGGTTTTAAGACATTTAAGAGAAGTGTCTGTGGCATATCAATACACAGAATCACTAATCTAAAATGTCATCCGATTTAGTATAAACCAGCAACACTTGATGTTAATGAAAGAGAGAATTATCTGTTTCAGTGTAGAACTATGTATATAGTTTCAGAAGTCAAATAATTCAATAAAAGGCCTTTCTAACAATACTGAAGAGAAAACTGGAGAAGAAAATAGATATAATATATTCAAATATAACGAAGTTCATCTGTGGAACTTTGACGATTTCTGAACTTCTACAACAGAGTAAAAGTTTGATTAGGCAATGCTAACAGTTTTTTTTTTATTCCACACAAGTAGCTATCTCTCTAGTCAGATCTGCATTACTATGACGCAGACTTTTTCTTGCTACTCACTAAAATTGGCGTACTGTCCAAATACGCCAACATATAACAGACCGACAAACAAGAGCTCAGACACAGTATGTAATCTTGTGTATATTTCCCTTGCATTGAGACAGCAGTGTCACAAGCATAAAATAAAAATGCATGTTGAGACATAAATGAAATGAAGGATGATAAATTCTTTCAAATCAACATGAGTACTTTGACACGGTCCCTTTGTCAACTCATAGAAATTTTTTTTAATATTAGTACTGTGGAAGAATCAACCCTCCAGCCAAAACCCCAAACCATGGCTGCTGGTCATTCTTTCTTGATAACAGCCATGGTAATTTCCTATTTTGTGCAAGACACCCACTGAAATATCACATACAAATGAAAACTCTGCTAGAGAAAAAACAAGCAGGTTTACTTGTTATGTTGGAGTCATGCTTTTTTAAATTAAGTGCATTGAACAAACACTGTACAACTTCAGGAGGAAAAGATAACACTGAAATTAAAACTCACATAGACAATTCACACATTTTTCTCTAAGTTCTCAACTGTAATTAGAAACATCCGCAAGCGGATACCAACCTGTTTGAGGGTTGATCAGAATACTGCCAGGTGGTATGCCTGCCGCTTCCAAGGGAAGCAAAAAGAAGCTAGTGCTAGTAGGTGCCACTTGCCCGCTTATGCCACCATCAAAGGAAAGAGAGTGACTAGTGCTGACAGTTGGATAGACGGCCGGCGGGCCATGAGAAGGCTGGCTTAGAGCTGGCACCGGGAGAGGCTGCTGGGTGTGAGAAAGAGAACCCGTGGATGACCCTACACTACTAGAAGACTCTGAACCTAGGAAAGGAGTAACGAGAAATTGTTTTTACCTAGTGACAGAGACATCAAGCTCACTTAAAATATATATCTGTGAATGCTTACCCTTAAAGCTCAGCATATTAACACATTATTAAACAACGGTCTCTTCATTGAACTTCCCCCTCACCTCCCCGAAATACCATTACAGGCTTCCTCCCGCAAACCAAGGGTCGATTCGTCACTGCTTTGCACTGTGAAAGGAGGCTTTAATGTCTAGAATGGATATTCTGCACAGAAAATGTATATTGGTACACATGCAAACATACCACACTCCAGTTCATCCATAATTCAGATGACTGCTCATATATACCAAAATGAACCATGTATACATATCAAACTATGCAGTGGTCTGAATTTGCAGGATTTACTACATATGCACACACTAGAACTACTGAATATGTAGAGGCCATTGGGTAATGCAGATGTGTGGGTCCAGAGCCTCTTCAGGTATACTAGCTAAGTTACAAGCTCTGAAGACCTAGGTAAGTTACACAACCCCAACCCTTGTCCTCCACCTCCCTGCAAACCACAGTTTTGCTCTGAGAATTTTCAGGTTGAAATCAAGAGCACAACTGGAAAAAGAATCTGACAGTATGGTAGCTTTAGGTTAAATAGTCTTGTGCAACAATTCAAAGTTGAAGGACTAAAATAAAACTATGTTAAAACAGCAATTATCTCACAGACACTCTACAAACATTGCAAGGCAGTGGAGAATCAGACCCTGAGCTTTGTGAAAGCCAGTGCATGCAATGAAATGCAATCTTCCAGAAGTCTAACATGGAGAGGTCTCAAGAATTTCACTGTTCCTAGAGATTTCTGTGTGTACAATTTATCACACTTCCAAGTAGGTCTTTGCTATGATACTTGCATGATTTAGGGGACAGAAAATAATTGGTCAAATATAAGAATTCTTCATCAACAGCCTCTATACAATCTAGAAGAGAAAGCAAGAATAAAAAAAAAGTACTCTAATGAAATTTGTCTACTGTTTGTAATCACTTTGCAGATCTTCACAGAAATTTGCATCCGTGACCCTTTCACTTGTGTGGATGAAGAGTTAGTATAGCTCAAAGCCCTTAGAGATGTTTATTATTTTTTTTTCCTACTGAAAAATGGACTGAAACACAAACCTACAAGTTACAAATAGGGCAAAACAAGGTAACCCAGGCCTACAACACAATCCTTACTCGACCAGAGCTACTTTGATTACAATTTGTTTACAAATTATCTACTTCTAGATTATGTAGAGAAGTTAGGCTGAAGCCATCATATGTAAAGCCAATTACACTGTAGACCAAAATGAACAAAAATAATCAACACATGCAAAAATCACCACAACCTTTAACTGCAGTGAAGCAACAACCACCAAAATAGGCATTCTGAACTTCAGATGCTAACTCTCAGAAGGCCAAAATAAAGTTTCCAGTGAAATTAAGAATTATTTTATGCCCTCACAATTCAGAATAGATAGCCTTTTAAGAATATGTTTTATGTATACTGGTGTCAGGTTTTCATTTGGTTCTGGGTTATGCCAAATATTTTTTACACAGCCGTCCTCAGAATGAGGACATAAATTCAAAGCATATGCAGAAATATCAGTGAGGTGTTTTGCAATAAAATTTACCTAAGTATACAAGTGGCAAACAGAATTGCTATTGTTATACAGCTAGAGAGCTATTTTGCTGTATTTGGACAGAAAAGTGTGATGCTGTAATTATGAGGTAGTGGTGGTTTAAGGGGAAGTAAAAACTTTGTAAACAGATTTTCATTTGAAACAAGGTTTATAAATAAGAGCAAAGCCAAACACAATACAGCCAAGCAATCACAGTCCGCTTTTTTACAGATCTACTTTATATTCTGAAACAGCACCACCATAATCGACCCATCTCTTTCAAGACTCAAAACTCACCACAACCAAGATCTATGGCATCAAATAACTGTATTCAAATACTAATTTACTAAATTTCTTTCAGTTTGACCTACAGAAGATTTGCATCCAATTTTCTGAGGTTGTTTTGACATCAATAAGTTAGCACACCTTTGAAGCCCAGAATTTTATAAAATGAGTATTTTTCAGCTTTTCTGAATCTTACAATAAAACAGTATACTTTGCTCCACTGATCCGAATTTTCAGCAATCTAAAAATTAAATAAAAACTTTTTAGCCACATTCAAATTCCCACAATGATACTGAGAAAGAGCAAAACAGATGTAACTAATGATTCACAGAACTTATTGCTTTTTCTCCCCTATTTAGCATGGTAATACCACAGTTTCCTTAGACTGCAGAATGCAGCTTTATCACATTGCAACCAAAGAGTTGGAATCTAGTGCAATTTGAACACTTAAATATTTGTTTCACATAAAGTACTTAAATTTTTTCAAATGCTTTACATGAGATGGAACATTTAGCTTAAACCCTCCGTAATTCACTTTTAATTACTATTTAGTAAGTCAAAAGTCTTCATTCAATTTGTAATCTGAATTTTTGCACTGTAGGCATAAGTGTGTAGCCATGCTACGTATGCAGCAGCCACCGCACTTGGTGGGAGCTGTATGCACGGGGCACCTACGAGACTGAAGCCCCTTATTATATACACACACACCTGTGATACGCATTAAGTATCAAAAGCATCTCATTCTTCACTGCAATGTAATTATGTGTTTGTACAGATATTATACCTGTCTTAGACAGCCTGCCTGTGCTTTTGCTGCTTCCAGAGCTATCTCCTCTTGTCAGAACTGATATCCCACTGAAGCTGCTGGCTTTGGTTACAGCTGGCTTCAGATTGCGGCTGGAGCTATCGGAGTCGGTGCTGCTCCAGGGACGCGGTTCACAATACTTCAGCTCATTCTCCGTACTGCTCTGATGGCTGTTGGCTGATCTCCCTGATGCTTCCTTATTGATCCTGTAAGTTATAAACTAAACTTTTAGCACAAGCATCAATTGAAAAACAAGGGGAAAAGAAAAGAAAAAAGTGAAATGCATGCAGAATACATTGGGATTTGTTTTTTTAAAGAATGCAAATACCTAAATATCTGCCGTCTTTGTTGTGTACTATTAGTTTCTTCCTCCTGGATTCTGTTGACATTTTAATAAGATAGCTTAATATTTTTTTTTTAATAAAATATAAAAATGAAACAAAATGAAATCACATGTTTTCTTACCTTTTATCAATAATGTAATTCTCCTGGGAACACAGGGACTGAGGACAGAAAAAAGTACAGAACTTACTATTAATGGCGTTTAAACTAATAGCTCCACTATACTGTAAAAACGAAAAGTTCAATTTAAACTCTTCTATATTATATATGAACTTCCTAAGCATCCTCTGTATATTAAGCTACTTGAAACATCTGCCTCTTCAGTGAAGAATTTACACTAGAAAAATTACTAAAGTAGGCCCACCCGCAGGAAATAAAACCTTGCATTAAAATGATCACAATGCTGACCCCATTTTATCCGTAACAATATTTTTCTGAAGTTTTATTTTCTTGCATAGGACCTTCCATGTCTTATGTAGCTTCCCACTGTTGTGTGGCTGGACAGTCTATATAAACAAATTGTTAACACCACCACCTTTGCCTTTCCCTTGAACCACGAAGACAACAAAACTGACTACTGCAGTAACTGTATTCTGAACTCTGCAGAAGCACAGAAATACTAAAAGGTTGAGAGAATGCACAAGCAGAAAGGCTATTTTAACTCTATTATTAACTCCAACTTCTAGCATTTGACACAAATCTTTCTAAGTATACAACACCAAGATAAACAAGTACGAAAAGGGAGAAGGTAATTTTATATGTAAAAATCTTTTTTTTTGTAGCTGAAGCAAACAAATAAAACGCTTGGGGAAAATATTTGGATGTAGCAAATTTGCTACTGAGTTCTCAGAATTCATTATCCTTTCTTCAGAACAAGGATCCATTTTGGGTATATGAGAGCATACAGATAGTGTCAAAAAGAGTGCAGTAATACACACATTTTTTGAAAACATATCTATTCTGTTTTAATCAATACTACTAAAAATTGGCCACATTTAAACTTTTTGTCTAGATACATGAAGACAGAAGTGACAGAAACTACAATGTCATTTTTATAGCTATTGCTCCGAGTTAACACTTGAAAGGATTGCAGTACTAACATGCCATAACTTAAATTTCAGTAAGGGGCAAAATATGCATTGAAATGGGTAATGTTAGAGAATGCATCAAAATACTTCTTTAAGAAAGCCTGAGCTTAACACAGTAATTCATGAGATACATTAAAAAAATAGTTTCAGTATTATTTAAAAGTCAGTTAAGCCACACTAATAATTCTTATCTGCTAAATGGAAAGAAGCATCTCAAAACAAACAAACAAGAAAAAACAACAACACATGAATGACCATGCAGGAAGCAAGCGGTCAAAACAGTAAGATTTTATGTGATACCTACATCTTGTGCAAATATTCTCTCTCTAGCTCTTTGATATTCTTCTTCACGTTCTTCTATGGATTTACTTCTTCTGTCATCTTTTAATCGCATTCTCATCTAAATTAAGTGACACAGTGTCAACTTCTAGAGGAAAATAGTATAAACATACAGTAAAACATATCCAGTTGAAGGGGAAAATAATCTGTAAATATTTACCTGGTTGTCATCTTTGTCTAAACTAGAGTTATCTCTTTTAAGGATGTACCGTTTCTGAAAATCATCACTCTTCTCATCCTTTATATGCTCAGAAAATTTTTGGTCAGGTCTACAAAAAGTCATTAGAAAGAAAAGACTTATGGATTTGTAAATGTATACTATACAGAGTGGAACCAAGTGATGCATGATGGATCAGTGTTGCATATATTCAGTATTCTAACTGAAGTGACATATTTTGACAACAGTCTGTTGCCCCAGCAATGGTATCAAAAAATATAAGATGTTCTGTGCAGTTGACAGCTCCTGTTCCTGACGCATAACAAACCTGCTTTTAAAATCTCTTCCTTCAAAGTTTTTGCATCAAATTTCCAATTAAGGTGCCAAGCAATCACATGCCCTGGAGGAAACAGAAGTGCTCTTGAATCCAGACTTGCGCCGTGCAAGAAACATTGGCCATGCATGGAAATGATGATTGGTGCTTTCTGTTAGAGCTGCACTAACTCCAAATTCATTTAAAAGGAAAACAGAAGATAAGGAAATACATGTAGGAGAAAGCATTCTAATTTACAAACTTTTAAAACAAAATAAAGTAGAAATACGCAAGAGAAGAATGACAGGGATGCTCACAAGCAAAAACTTCAGAATCCACTAGTGAAAGGATGAAGCAACAGATTATACACAGTCTTGGTATTTTATCTACTTTGTGAAAGAGTAATGAGATTTTGCAAACTATGATTATCAAAAGTAGACACCAACTACCTAGACAATAAAATGACTAGCATGCTATGATATGTCCTCAGACAAACCAGAAATCATTTGCCTAATAAAACACATGGCATACGTATGACCTCTCTTTCTGTTCACTTAGTACTCAGGGCACTTATATAGAAATCAGGAGAACTTTTTCTGTTAAACAGTCAAACCTAACTACCAGTTACTGGATGCCCAAACATAATTAGCAGGCATTTCAGAGAACCTTTAGACTCTCTTACCTCTTTCTTTTAAAGGTCCCTGAATTTACTGCCCTGCAATCACCAACTTCCCACTCCACTGAGACGTCCCAGTATGCACTGGGTTGTTGATGTCAGTAACATCACTGAGCGGCGCTGGAGCCGGGAATCTGCCTATGAGGAAAAGGTAAGTTTGGTTTTATTCAGCATGGAGCAGTTCTCCAAGGTTTTCCTTCCAAATTCTTATTTTACATCCAAAGTGATTTAAAATAAGAATACTGAAAACATTAAGAATCCTAATGTCTACAGGTTAGATGAAATGCCTGCTAATTAGCAACTACAACTATAGGGGGCTTCCAGAGACCATGGGATTTTAACTACATTAGATAAAAAAAAATTAAAAAAAATATTTAAAAAAATCATTTTTTAATAATTTTTATTCCACACCTGAAGTGATAGACTGAAAGCTTCAATCTAGGGGTACTAGTAGAGATATAAGCAAGAAGTTGACATATAATTTCACACACTGAATTTATAATCATTTTGAAAAAGAATTCATTTTTTGATGTATATTCAAACTGTACATAACTTTCTGAAACTTTCTGAGGGGGAACATATTTACTTAAGTGAAGTTCCAGTGGAATATGTCAGTTCGACTGACTCCAAAATTAAGGCAGATAATAAGATTCTGTTCCCCAAAATTCAGACAGAATCTATATAGGGACAGTGATCAGGATGTAGGAACCGTGTACTATACCTGTGCTCAAATTATAGAATAATTAAAGTGTCATGCAAACTCAGAACTAGAAACTAGGTGCTAAAAACTTAAATATGCCACATTACTCCTTCAGATTTCTGAAAGAGAACCAGAGATTGCAAAAGCAGAGGACAGAGAACAGATGGGTCCTGTTAATGGAACATGGCAGCTGGGCCTGGAGTTTGTAGATGCCACGAATCCAGTGGTACCTTTGGTAATAGGAATTTTCCTAGAGGTTTCACCAAGAACCTTCCAGCCCTCAGTCAAGTTGCATGCCATCACTTGTTAACCTAGTGGATGCTTCCTCTGATGAGACACGGCTTCCTGCTACATTTACTTTGTAAGGCAGTGGAATATCTATGAGCAACATTATTCTGTCAATGTGTTTTCCATGCCTAACTTTTCCCAATAGCTTCTTACAGTACAAAATGTTCTATGGGTCTTGCTCTTTCCCCTCACCCTATTGTAAACTGTCCCGTTCTATGTTTTCCAAATACTCAAACTGTTTTCCAAAGGTAGAGAGGAATGCACTCGAACCCAGGGGTAAATCTTGAAGAGATAAATAATATATAATAAAAGTATTTTATGAGAACACAGTTTGTAATACTTTTCTGCAAGAAAATCACCACCACCAAAAAAAAAGTCTTAGTTTACAGATAACATTCTTCAAATGCTTTAAACATGAATAGATCACATCATTGCACACCACTGGACCCTGAGCTGTGAAGGCCTTACAATCACCTCCCCTTGTTGCCCAGTTCCCAATGAGTAGATACATTCCTACAGATGCAGCATCACTGCTTAATAAATCCCAGATGCTAAATCCATGCACCAAAACTAATTCTTTTCAAGACTCTTTACACTTACATTCTTGTATTGCTAGTTTTATTTACTATGACTGATTTCCCACTCTGGTCCACGTTGTGCTCTAATCCAAAGTAAGCAGCTACCCTGTGCAACAGCATTCTATGGTAAGATGTCATTGGGGGAAACTTTTTTCTTGGAACTCTGGAAGAAAGGAATAGTAGCTTTATTAAACAGGAACACTCTCTTTTTTTTCTTCCTATAAGAGTACAGTACTTACTCATTATTACCAATGAAATCTAAAATTTCCTGTTCTAATTTCAGCAGCATCATTCTGTCCCTGAAAATAAAAACACAGCAACTCACATATGAGACACACCAATAACTGCAGCTGTATTCGTCTTAAGAATACACAGTCAACATCTGTGATCAATGGATGATGACAGATCATAACCAAGGCCACCAAGTACCAAATTCTTTCTCTTTTTTTATTTTATTTTGCTTGGTGTTTTTTTGTTGTTTTGCTTTAAAGTATCCATTTTTCACTAAGCTATATTTTACTGAGCCTGCCTAGCAAAAAAGCTGTTCCTCCATGTAATCTCTGTTCAGTACAAGTCATGGAGAAGACAGTACCAAGAAGGGAAAAAAAAAATGATCCTTCGTCATTTTGATCAACATTGGTAGCAAGACTCTCAGATAGGCCTCAACTGGTCCTTCAATTGTGAATTGGGGCATGGGAATTATTAAGAACAAGAATGACTAGACTACAGATAACAAAAAGGGTTGTACATATCTACAACTACGGAAGAGGTTGAAGTTGGCACACATTGCAACAAGATGTTTAAGAGAATGGGAAAACAATAAAATTCAAGGGAATTGAAGCAAACATAAGCTAAATCATCATACAATAGAAATTCTAAAAATGCTTATGCCAGTTTCAGTAGACCATTAAAACGTAATGAAATTAATTGTCACAGTTCATAATTTTTGTATATCAGATAACTAAGCTTCTAGTTACTGGGTATGTAAATCCACAGCAAACTTTCATCTGCAATTTTTTATTTTCACTAGGATGCTTTATGACTTCAAACAGGGCCAAGTAAGAATCTAACAGGATCTGTGCTTTAGCTTTGTAGAACAAAACAGTGTGGGACCCTTACGACTGTGCCTTTTATATTATTTTGTTGACAACGTGGAATCTCAATACATTATGATTTCCAGTAAGATAATGTAAGTAATACATAGCAGTGGAATTAGTCGCTGCAATACCAGTACAATTCCATAAACTTTTTGTCTTGTATGTATATCCTCTATACTAGTATCAATTCCTACTAAGGAAAAGGGTAAACAAGACAGAGCAGCATACTTCCAATCTCAAAGCAAGAGAACCACATCAAGTATATCGCTAAAAAAAATAATAGACTTGAGTTAGGTCAGATTTGGTTTCTGATATGCAAAGCAAAGAGGTTTATCTCCAAGAAGAGTTATATGGTGTAGGTTAAAATAAGTTCTTTTGTAAGTTTAGTGAAAGGCAGATGAAAACAAGACAGTTTGGTCCCTAACAAGTAAATAAAAAAAAAAAAAAAAAAAGCAAATTTTAGAGAGACAGTATTATTAGCATCCCGAGGCAGGCTGCTGCACACAAACAGAGCTCATTGTTTGCTCATTAAACACGAAAAGTATTTAAACCACGCCACTGCACTGAAACTCTGCTCCTGTAATACACATGATACAATGGACTGGTGTTTCAGAGAGCCTACACAACAAAATGTCATCCTAAATAACTAACATGCAGTGTTACACAATTAAGGGCTGGGAAAGGAGGTGTTATACTTCCACCAATAAGAAACAAAAAGAGAATTAAGTTCTTTCATACTTACCTGGGATTGTTTTTCAATGTATTTACTAAAAATTCATGAAGATCTATGCCCGTGGAATCTGTGTATTCTTGGCTGGAATCTAAGTGTGGTGAGGAAGAACACAATTACATTTTGAAAACAGTATTAATACCCTCTCCCAACTTATTGCTGAAGATCATGCACAAGTATCAATACTGCTCAAATATAAGGCATATGATTCCCAACATTACACACTTCCACTTTTCCAGAGAAAAGGCTCAAGTAAATACCCAGTCCCACAACTGCTTCCTCGAATACCACAATTTAACATATAATACAGAACAAAGATCTCAATAATGCCACCAATCTATTAACCAATAGCTCAATTTATACACTATACACTATTTGATGTACTGACACAAGTAAAACACAGATGCACAACTGATCTTCTATTTACCAGCTCAGACTATCATTTATTCACATACACAAGACAGATTTTGTGGATCGATATGCAAAAAGATTCATGTAGTAAGATGCACAAAACATAGAAATGAACTTTTAGTCTTGAGAAAATGCTACATTTTTTATTTCTACAGTTATTCTAAAGAATGTCCCTTAGTCAAAGTTACTCAAGTTTATGAATGTGGAATTCTAGATAGATTTATAATTAGAACTTAAAAGCAGAATAACAAATGGCAAACCTCTCGATAACATCTTTCTGGGCAGTTTATCATTTGACTTTTCCTTTTCTGTTTCATCTTTTGAAGGCTTTTCTTCTTTCTCAAAAGACTGTGATAACTGGATTTGGATTTTCTCCTGTCAAAAAGTAAAAATTGGTCATCATGGAAGTTATTTTAAACTATATACACCACCATGAGAACCATTTTGTACTCTACTACGTGCATACTTAAGTAGTAGCAATGAAAATAACTGCCTTCATATTCATTATAATCATGCATGTACTTTATGCAAACACAAATTAAACTATCAATGAATCAAAAATCTATAAAGACAACTTATATTTGTGGTATTTCTGAACTTGCACATACTGCCAGGCCATGAATGCTATTCCAAAATGAATCTAAAATATCTTGAGACAAATAATAAATATTCCAGTTATTTAGGCCCGTAAATTGTACACATCATCTAATTTTTTTTTTAAATAAAGCTCACCCTCCATTATGTTTTTTCTTAATAACAAGGAAAAATATATATTAAAAAAAGGTTTTAAATCTACTTAAGACAGAGCAACAATCCAAACTTCACTAAAAACAAAAATGTAAAAGTTAAAAATATAAAGACAGAATTAACAAACTATATCATTATCAAGGCTTAGATTCTTAAATTGCTGCATGTTTCAAAGTAGCTTTACGTGCAACCATCTCAAAATCTATATTTTTATACAACTAGACAACTAGTGTGGAAAGTATTTCCCAGGTACAGCAGTTTTCCTTTTTAATTAAAATGAATAGTTGTCCCCTAATTATGGGAAAGGGGATTTTTTTCGTGTTGGTGAAGACCACACTATTGTGATAACAAAAGCAGATGAGACAGAATTCTATGAGATTCTGAGAGGAGCAGCAGGAAAGCTGCAAGCTTGGAACGGCCTCCCCGCTTCCTCCTGCACTAACGCCCCTCAAATGTCAATTCTTCTGGTCCAGAAGCCACCAAGAGAGTTTATGCTCCCTCCTCCACTACCTTAGAGCACCGCCTCCCCCTTCCTAACCCACACAACCTGCCCAGATCTATTTTTCCCTTCCACTCTTCTTCTATCCTGCACCAAATCCTTTCTCAATCCAAGTCCTCACTCTTCCTTCAAACCCATTCTTCCCCATGTTTTTGCTATTCTAAAGCTTTCCCATTCAAATATCCAGCTACCTGCTATAAATTATTCCTAACTAACATCTCTCATACTACAGAATTGGTCTTTTTCACAAAAGCTATCTAGAAATAAATGTGATTAAGCTCCACCAAGGCAAAGGAACCTTTCACACGCAAGCACATCTTGGCACAGACTGTGCTCAGGCTCCTGCCCTAGCAAACCAAATTGCTCTCTATCCCGGTCCTTTCTGAAGTGGATAACAGGAACACTACGCTTATGAGGGTACAATAAAAACTAGTTTTAAATTTTGTTTTTGGAGAGAACTATTTTAAGTGAGTAAATGAATGGGGTGCTAGTTTTATCAAATCCCATTTTTATTATTGCCTATTAAAATATTTAATTTCAAATTTTAAACTCATTAATACACACATATCCTGCCAACTGGCATCAGAAATAAAAGTCAATCAGTCTTTATGAGGTTTGCTACACCTAATTCTAGCAGAACCTGTTACCAACCATTAAAAATAACCTCTTCTGTAACATTTTTTGCCAGTCACAAGAATTCATTTTGTTTCCAAAATAAATTTTTTATTTCTCAATGTTCTTTAAACCCAAATATAACACAAATGAGCAACATGCTTCTCACTAACTGCATTACACTTCAATTGTTCTCCTAGTAGGTACATAATTGTTTTTTATTTGAGAAAAGAAAGAAAAACAACAACAAAAAAAACATGGCTTACATCTTTAGAAACTGTTTCCAACTCAGATCCACCCATATAGCAAGCAATTCGCTTCATCAGTAATGACAAGGATAATTTTCAAATTGTGACTATTTGTCTTCATTAGAAATATGATCCAACTGCGCTAAGCTCATCCAAAGTAAAAACATGAGGCAACACTTAAGTCATACTTAAAATTACAATGAATAACGTCTTTATATTTCTTTCCCCAACAAAAGCAGGAAAAAAAAATCAGCCATGTTGTAAAACAATTCTGCTACTAGCACCCATTCTATCTCAAAGTGTGATACAGAATAGTATAACAAATGCTGCTTCTTTTGATTTCATGGTATAAAAACTGCAACATCTAATAAGATTTTTCTGTAGTTTTATAGCCATGCATCGAGTAAGTCATATTTTTCAGTTCATCTTCCTTTGTATTCTTTCAATCCTTCCCTAGTGGTAGCTAGTCTCTACTAGCATATTGATTTAAGCGGACCTTCACAACCACCTTCCTACCCAAAATTCTCATTCCTTGGTCTTTTAATGCCGGTCTCCAAAACACTGTCATCGCCACTAATAATGACCCTCACTTTCCTTGATTGGAGAGTATTATCATTATCAGAGTACTCATCGTCACTTTTTGCTTCTTATGATTTGTCACCTATTTCACTCTGGACATGGATATATTCCTAAAGACTGCTCTTTTGTAAAATGGTCTGTTATTTTAGTCAACAGATCACAGCAGCAGAAATTGCCACCAAATTCTAATACTAAAAGAGAAACAAACACCACCACTCCACTCACAATTCCCCAAACAAAAAACACCAAACTCTGAAAATTACCTGCAAATTAAAACTTGAGGCAGAGACAGGAGGCATTACGAATTTTACTCAAAGGACCTACATTTATCATCAATCTCAAACTATCTCCAGTGGGAATTTACACAAGTCAGCATCATAACTAATGTTATGGACACTGGTCTTTTTTTTTTTTTTTTTTTCTCCCCTCCTCCATTTGAGCCATTAAAGGTACAAGACCAAATTAATCAGTTATATTTTTCCACATGCAATAAATCAATAAGCTAGCACTTCTGTAGCATCTTTACTTAACAGACTATCTGTGCTTGTTATAACTGAAACTTACAATTTGCAACATCTTACCCAGGTTCCTCAGTAATTAAGGACATATTTGCCCCTGTTGCAAATAATTGCTCAAGAAAATACAGAAGAATAATTCAGAAAATAAAATGATTTGCCTTAGAACTCGCCTGGTCTAGCATCTTTTCCATTACAGCCTTCTGCTAGAGCCACCAGTGATGCACTGAGTGACATCCGCACCTCTACACGCCTGGCAGTGTCACAGCCAAGAGCTCTGTACACACTAGCACAGAAGGAGTGACTGAAGAGTTACAAACAAGACTACAGAGATACTCTAAAACAAGCACCAGTTCACAGGCTAGTAAGGATATCTTGGATCCTATCAAAGCCAATGCTTTCTAATCATTAAAAAGTACAGAGAATGCACGTATTACCAGCAGCTTTATTCTAAATTTCATTCTTCCTTACTCTTAAAAGACATTTTTAGAATGACACAAAACTAGAATTCATTTTTCAGGAACAGTCTCTTGGAGATTACAGAGCAGTGCTATCAATTTTTCCAGCACAAAGAAGTTTATTCTAATGCCAGAGAGGGCCATACATGACAGCCTCTCGCTTCACCTAGCCACCAGCCTCCCCATGCACACAAAGCACAATTAATGCATACATCTCATGCTTTGCATTCTTTCGAAGTGCAGTTGCCAAAAGTATTGCTTACAAAAATTTGTTCGTGCTGTTCCCAAAAAAATACTTGGGAAACAAAGCAAAGTGGGCTAAGAAGTTGCCTGTATGAGTTGTTCTATCAGGTCATGCAAGGCCCATAGGTTGGGGACTCTTGGCATCAAACAATACCACAACAAACTCCTATTTTCAATTCTTCTCTCCAACATGTATTTCTCTGCTGTACAAGACACCAGAACTCACAACTGAGTTTTCTGAAGAGCTGGTAAGTTATGCTACAAATTAATCACAAATTTGTTCTTTAACTGTCTTGATGATGGTGCACACTATTTAGGTAGTTTAAAACTGCCTCAAGTGCACTGTGACATTAGAATGCTAAAATTACCAACAAACCCCCCTCTTTCTCTATGCCAGGTATCATCCCAATAGTAGTTCGGAAAGAAATAAAGTAAAAGATTCCTCCTGAGATTACTAACTTTGTGAAAGCTGTATTTAAAAAGAAAAAAAGAAAAAAGAAAAAAAAAAAAAAAGTGATGCCTACATATTTAAGGAGTACCCAAAAGACTTGCTTTTGTACATTAAGTTACTTCAAATCATTTCAGAAATTTCAGTAACATTTTTACCTGAAGGTCCTGTGATATTTCAGCTGTAGGAGGTGGCGGATATTCTTCACATACAGCAAGGCTCCGAACTAACTTTAACTTTGTGTTTGACTAAAGGAAAGCATTTATAATTAAAAACTCTGGCTTTAAAATAAGTACCTTAAGCTATTGCTTTGCATATTAACTTATGCAAAACAAATTGGCTGAAAACTGCATTTTAATATTTAAAAAAGCATTAGAAATTTTCTGTATGAAGAAAAATCCCAAAACCCTCTTGAAGGCACTGTCAGCACAATAGAGCACAGCTAACAACAAGTAAATAAACTCTTGGGGGAGGAAAAAAAAAAAAGTTTCTCTCTATAACAATAAAAAAGCCACCAAAAAATATAAAGGCAAACCACAAAAGCAGACAACTAAGCAAGACAAAAATACAACAGAGCAAAACAAAGCTGCATTGCCAAAAATAAAAGATAAAACTAAAGGCACTTTTCACAAAGTAACAAGGCTTCACCAAGCTTGAAGGACTTCCTTAGCATGCCAGCACACAAGTTGACTGTACCTTTGATCTTTTGGCTGTCTGTCCAAAAGACTGCACTGGCCGCTGAATGACAGGCACAACAAAAAAGGTTTATATTAAACTTCACAGTTCAACTTTATTAATGTATAAGTCTATATAACAGAGGATGTCACAATAATTACTACCAACATAGTGGTCATATCTGTGAAATGAGCAAGAGGCACCTGCGGCTGAAGGATTACATGCCTTTCCCCCCCATTTTCACTGTGTGAAATCCTTGATCTTTCTTCATTTATCAACAAATATTACAGAAATTGAACATGAAGCAACCATTCTTGTTTGGTTTTGCCTAGTACGACAGCTGACTCTTAGCCAGCTTCTATATTTGAAATTCTTATGTCCCATTTTCCTTGGCAACATTACACTGTTTTATAGATTTGCTTCCAGTTCGTGAAACTGCACACAAAAATGATTACATAAAAAAAGACACTGCTTTGACAAGTGGTGCAGATAGTGGCCTAGTATAGCAGTAGTGAAAAAATACATTCCCTTTTCTCTCTCTAAACACTGACTTTAAAAAGGTCAAATAGTCAAATGGTCAAAACTTCTTGAACCCCAAAGCACTTGACCAAATTACCACCCTATACCATTTATGCTCCTGCTTATAAAAATGCAAAAGAAAGTCAAAGGAATATGATCTTCTTTTCATACTTCTACCTCTACACTACTTTAGTCATTTTCATTAACTCTTTTTTTTTTCCTTTTAATAAAATCTTACACACATATACTTACCACTATCTCTTGCTGACTGGTATAGCCAGCCAGCCCCATTACCTCTCCATTTAGGCAACTGTCCACAGTCTACTCTAAACACCCAACCTAAAGTGAAGAGTTTTAGGAAGTCAGGGCAGAAGAATAGTTATTTCTCTCATTTCGCTCAAGTCTCAAATGTCTTCTTTGGATACTGCTCCAGCTAAGCTGAAGAACAGGAGAAGGAAAGCTCATTTAAATACTCCCTATTTCACTACTGCACCAGATTTTTACAAAGCCGAACTGAAGACTAACGGATCTGGTCAACAGTTTTCTAAATGAAGCTTGTTGAAGTTTTGAGCAGCAAAGACCTCTCCAACTACTCTCACACTTGGAGCAAGACAGAGCATTTGTGTCTTGTGGACAACAGTTAAACATTTTTTCACCCCCCTCAGTCATCTATTCTGCAAGCACACATTGTATATTAAAATCTGGCAGCTTGCATACCCTTGGAAAAGTTTCTATTATACGAAGTTATTCAACTGTCAAGAAATGAACCATTCCCCAGCCTCTCTCAATTACCCTAGCATCAATCATCTTAGCTTGCTTCAAACTAAACAGTCTAATCCTAAAAAAAAAAATAATAATAATAAAAAAAAAATCAGTGGGCAATACTAGTGCAGTCCTCGGTTCACTGTCTAAACAGCCCAGGGTGTCTCCATTACGACAACTGTTAATAATCAGTTCCATTTACTTTTAGATGAATGATGGCCAAAAACTACCCAACACATACCTCAGTTTACTTCAGCAAAGTCTCCTGAACCTACTGCAGCCAGAAATCAAAGTATCTTATTATGCCAGATAAAGTGAAGCATGCATCTCAAAATATAATTGATATATTAAAACCCAAGTGAATCTAGTTCATTTTGCAAGAAGGTTTAAAACAAATGCCACTTTCAGATTTCAACAACAGCACAACCTTGGCAGTATACTCCTTTATAATGTTCTACCTATGCTACATCCCATCTTCCATTTGGATACACAATTCTAGTTTTGTGGCCAGGTTTAAAAGCCAACCCAATTGATACTAGTACTGCTAAGTATGTTGCATTTCAGACTTAACAATGGGTGTTTGCAACCTATGAGGAAAGAGTTGAAGTACCATACGTATTCAGCGCAGTCAACTAAGGTATTGGAATACTAGGGAACTATATTTCTTGAGTGCCTGACAGTTTTTAGGGACCTCATACAACATCAGTGGCCAAAGGGAGAGCTGGGAAGGTGAAGAACATAGTAGAAGAAAGATTCTCCCATGACTGATATGTATCAAATCTGAGTTATACACAACCATTGTAACTAGCAAAGAACTTCATTTTTTTAATACCCTGAAAAGTAACTAATATTAGTCCTTTGACAGAATCAAGCTCCTTGTTTTCTTACCAACTGGATGACTTTAAGGATGACAAAAATGGAAATATAAGCCCTCCAAACCAGCTGTAATTTGGAAGATAAGCCCCAACGTACCTTACTGAGAGGTAAAAAATGCTGGACTGGACCCAGCACCTGGGGCCCAGGTGGGTAGAGCTACCAAACTGACCAAAAAGAGGTCACGCACACCACAGCAAACTCAGCAGTGGGAAAGGTTTGCGGGAAGGAACTATATATAGCTCTGAAGCATTGTTTGGATGTTTCGGAGAACAGATAGGATAGATCTGAACCAAGAACATTATAAGGACTTGGTGTTTTTTTGACCACTCTGCTAAATTAGGACTGCTCAAGTAGGTCTCAAAATACAGTTAAAGGATAACCACTATAGTTTTTTTAACACAGCAGACAAGAACTGCTGCAGGGAAGTCAATTGAGGAGTACAAAAAGCAAAGGCAGACTTGTGCTAATCTGGAGAGAAGAAATGAGCATAGTCATCTAGCTGCTGGGAAAAAAAAAAAAAAGGCAGCTTAATTCCTCCAAAAGACTAAGATATCTGCTTAATTATCACAAAACCAAACCAGAATTATATCCACTCAATACAGCATTTGACTTGCCCATACGTTGCATACAACAGGTATGTAAAGTTCACATATCTTGTGAGACTTTTTCTGCTCTCCACAGCTTACCAAATATGCAGCAATAAACAGTTCTCTTTTTCCTAATCTTTTACTGATCTTTGACAATGACTATCCCATTGAGGATCTCATATCCAATCCACTTAGTAGCTTTTTTTTACAGCAGAGATGTCTTGAGTACTTAAGCTCCCCATCCTCCCTCAATGTAGTGCATAGATTATAGGATAAGAACAAAGCAGCCTTTTCTGGAATAAATATACCACAAACCAAAGTTTAATATAAATTTACCATGAATACACCAAGTGGGTCTTTTTTTGTTTGTTTAAAAAGATGGCCAATAGTGAAATTACACTTAAAACTACAAAAAGCTAAGCATGTTGAATCAGTGAAATCAAGTGGATGTGAGAGTCATTACAAACATAATATTTTATAACCTTTCTGGCTGTAAATAAGTATGTTTACATACTGGAAGTCTACTATAGCAGTAAGAAAAAGAAATATCATTACATTACTTTACTACTCTGCAGTGGGTTACCATTATCTTTGATCCCATACAGAATTCTTAAAATAGGTCCGGATTAAAGATAGACTCACTGCAAACATCCATATTTATGCAAAGAATGCATTAGGCAATTGATCTTCAATATTCCTGATACTGAATAAAAAGCACTATCATGTGATTCAAACCTAGGCTGTTGATTCATTTATTTTTGACATTTTACTCTATAACAGCAGACTTTATGGTGGATGAAGCATTGCCTGTCCTGTCACCAGCTGTCAGTCAGCTGGTGATCAAGACAAACAGTTTAGACCTGGTGATCTGATTAATTCAGTACACGGTCATATAATGCGGATAAGCTTAACACACGGGTGATCTTGACGCACGTGTATCAGGCAATAGCCACTGATGATCGCAAAACCTACCACAGTGTAGCCCATGCACTTCTGTGAAAGTTAACTTCGGTTACAGAGATTCTCATTTCCAAACTCATTTGAATGCTACTTGATGGTCACTTCAAAATACGACAATTCAAAACCATCCTTAATCACGCATTTGTATTTATCAGTTATATTACACTGGCACTATTTTTCTCATTTACACAGTATCTCCAAAAACATGTAAAACAGCAAACAGGTTCCTAACATACCACATCAAAATAACCTGGAATTTGGATCTGAAGAAATACTTCTTGTGATCAGATTCCAAAATTAAGACGATCCTCACACAACTGACATCATTCAATGACAGTTTTAGACAGAGGAATGACAATAACCAGTTTATTACTAGGCTGTAGAGAAGTTGCAACTTGCGAGACAAGTGATAACTGTATTCAGAATTACTACTGTGGTTGGTTCATAAATGAAACCTATCAAGCAGTTATGTCAGCTAGAGGAGAAAAAAAACAAAACCCAAAAACAAAAAACAAACACCCAACGACACAAGACCTACACTCCCCGCATGCTCCAAAATTCCGATGCAGCATAGGAACACACCTAATTACAATAAACTTCCGATAGTCTTCTGTGATATTCTCAGCAAAACTTCTGCTATTTTCGCCAGTTATTACAGTAGAACTTAAACAGCACTTAAATGAAAAAAAGCACGTATGGTTAAATATCTCTAGTCAAACTATTTAATGATTTGTTAATTAAAAGTTGCTGACTCCTCCACTTTTCCTGAGTACTATCAGAAGTTCTGTTCAGCATGTACACACTAAAATGGTTTCTTCTGTCTTGTATTGTAGCAGAAAAAACACTCTAAATTAAAAAACCTCCAAAACATGACACACTTACTTGTACTAGGAGTTATCACAGTGCACTTTCCCAGACCTCAATTACATACACTTCCAAAAGGGTTTTGTTAGCAAGGTTCATCTTGTAAATCTTCCCATTTAGGGCATCCACTACATTTGTATCAACTTTTGATGCAAAAAGACTGTACTGCTGTGTGAGTCAGAAAGCCTTTCCATTTTACAGTTGTACAATTTGTAGTGAGTACTATGGATAATTATAGAAGCCACTACTTGTTATTCCAGTAAGAACAAAACCAAACACCACCCTGGCTAAAGAAAGCAAAGTCCCACAAGCATCAATAGCAGCAAAAGTGGTGCTGTTGTGTTTCTCTGGATTGAGCATAAAGAAACAAAAACCATGTTTTGGGGAAGGTAAAACCTGCCACTTGAGTTTCAGAAATTTCTACACTACAGCTCTTTTCCACTTTCACCGAAAAAGAAAGCAAATGAGATTTTTCCATATTACTGAGTTGTGTAAAATCAAGTAGGTTTTTGACTTTTTTTTTTTTTTAAACTAACTTCTGGATATTCAAATGATAGCGAGAAATAATAGTTTACCTATAACAGCTACCTACAACAGTTTACCTACAACAGATGCCAATATAGATGTTATTTCAATTTATTACAGTATTTAACTCGTAAGCATTCCATTTTTTCATAAATTATTTTCACACTGATGACAGATGTAATAAAGTCAGTAGATGTTAAAGTGCAAAACTATATTGCTATTAGTGTTCTACAAGATTTATTTCTAAGTATTTTATCCTATAGGCCTTATGTGACATAGCACTGCCATAAAAGCTACACCGAATCACCTGCAAGTGCAGAGCTCAAAAGCCTTATACTATTCACCCCTACTAGAGGCAAAGGACTACAGCTTGTGCTCTAGCACTTTCTTCATACAAGCAACACTCAACCCCGTAGTGTTTGGACCAAACCAAACTGTTACTACACAGTGTGTTTTTAACACAGACACATCTCAAACTTGGTGGTGATTCAGCAAGAGCAAAATAAAGAAAGCTTGAGCTGCAGACTTTATTTTCCTTATTTGTTTCGATAGAAAAGACTCAAAACATGCACTTTGGAAAAAACAAATACGGACAAATAGCTTGGTTCACATGAAAACTCTTAATTTACCTCAACTTAAAGAAAATCACCTGACCCTCATATTTACATATGAATCAAACTATTAAAGTACGGTAAAAAAAAGGAAAGAGAAAACAATAATCACTCTACTTCCTTCCAAAACACTGGTCAAGTTTTCCAGATCTGTTTCAAAAAAGGAGGATCATGAGAAGGATCATGAGAAAGGAGAAGCACAAGAAACAGATTAACATAATATACTACAGAAAATTAAGAGAAAAGATTCTTACCGGCATATTGTTTTTGTTGTCAGGACAATTTTCATCCTTATCTGCTTGAATTTGCTCCTGACTTTCTGATTTTATAAAGTGTTCAACTGGGTCTGTATCTTTAAATTCAGCTTCTGGACCTTTCATTGCATCAGCTTCATCTTTTACCGTAACGATATCAGACATCCTCATTAGAAAAGATTATTTTAAAATTCTACAAGAAATATGGAGCCTTTAAGAGGACAAAAAAAGAGAGGAATGACTGAATAGTTTTAAATTCACCTGAAAGTACTTACACACATACACAACTACCAATCATAAAAATGACTTTGCTGCCACAATTCCTGTTCCCAGTATAAGACTTTTTGACATTCTGTATCACAGCGAGGGGTTGTCATCTCTCTAACTACGTTTATCAAGATACTTATGCAACTGAGGTTTATACAAGAGAGAACTAAAATCTACATTATTGAATAACATTTGCAGACTTTTCTCTCTCTATTAAAAACATGTGACAACCAAATACTCCAATCAAACTTGGTTCCAACAAAATCCAGGGATGTTTTTTCTAATTCTAAAAGGGAGAGGGAATTACAGATAAGTTTATTTTAAAAGGATTGAAAGTATATAGATGAATCATAATGCACTAAATGTGCAAGCGCTTATGAATTCAATTAAACCTCTAAAGTTTCCTAAATCCCAGATAAAAATTTGACAAGTTAATGAGTACAGGAACCATCTTACGCACTGAAAGTAATGAAACCAGTAAAAATTAAGTACTAGTAAAGCACTGAAGAAACAACAGGCAATTACCATAATAATATAAAAAAATAGAATTCTAATAATTAAAGCTGTAACCGTTGTGCGAATTTTCATATACATATATATATATATACACACACACATTCATTATATATATATAAAGAAAACTTACAATTAATATTCAGTTGCAGTTCAAGATGTGAAAATAACAACTTCTTAATCCTTTGACAACATAAAGATGAAAACTGAACTTGAATGCTTTAACCCCTTCATCAATAAAAAAGATCAAATAACATTATGAAAAATTTGAATTATCTGAACTATTACCTGATCTGTTCTACAGTTTGGGGATTGTGGTCTCCCACAAAAATAAAATAAAATAATCCAAAGTTTATTTTCACAGTTGTCAACCAAGATGTCAGTTGTAATGAACCATCTGGAATCTGGCAGGAGGAGTCCCATGTCCTTATCCCTGGTGCAGAGTCCTGGGCAGAACTATATTGTCTTGAGTCAATAACATCCCTTTCAAATGCCTGAAGGAAAAAAAAAAAAGCATGACAATTTTCTTTGCCGGGGGGGGGAGGGAGCAAACAGATGACTGGGAATAGACAAGAATAGGCAAGCATAGAATAAGGAGCACTTGCAGCATTTGTAGGTTTTTTGTTTGTTTAAGAAAAACTGCTTTTTATTCTTTCATTCTCCTTGCTTCAACCAGAAGCAGCAGCAATATCCACCAGACTGCTCGGGTACCTCTGTATTACAAAGTTAACAAGTAGTCATAATAAACATTCTGTTGGCATTCCAAGCAATGCTTTCTTTCTAGAAGCAAAAAGGTATCTTCCAGAGCAGTTGGAAAAGACAGTTTGAAACGAGAGGACCAGCAGGTATGGAGGAGTAATCAGCCATTAAAGCTTACAGAACTACAGTGGTGTAACAGCAACTTCCTTTGTTAATGATTCAGAAGCAAATAAAAATCCACACTTTGAGGGAACTTGTGTTATAGAAAACATTCTTACTTTATTCAAATGAAGTAACTGCCCTCAAATGAAGATTTACAAATATCTGTAAAAATGTGAATGTTCCATTTTCCCTCTTTCCTAAAAAATAATACCACCAAGGAAGCATGTATTTGAGGTGGCAGAGAACATCTAATGCAAGCAAAACATAAACCATGAACATCGCAAAAATATCCTAAAGCACAATTTTATCTTTTAAACCTGTGAAAGACAGGTTGAAATAAAAAAAAATAAATAAATAAATAAATAAAAAAATCTTTTGCATTCCCACTTTTCTGAAAAAAAGGGAAGGGCTTATAAGAAACAGTGCAAGTGATGTGTGTTATACCAAACACCAAGAACACCTTCTGTCTCCCCAGCTGATCTACTTAAATTTCATGTGATCAATATGGTAATTAGAATGGTTTCAAGAAAATAGACACATATATATTATACACATATATGAAATAAAATATGTAATAAAAAATGAACAACAGATTTGTGTGAAACGAAAGAAGCCATGAAGACATTTACCCAGCAGGTATATACAAAGTTTTGAATGATGTAAGTGAAAAACTAACACCAAATTATTTGCTTTTAAAATGAATTTAAGAGTTGCTCAGCATGTTGAGATAATGGATAAGCCCTACAAGATTCTTAAGACCCCAGAAAGTTGCAACTTAGCTTAAAATAATTTGAAAGCATTTATGTATTCTACAATATGCAGTCATTAGAAAAACAAATAAATATAAAAATTACAAAGTTCTGACAGTGCCCAAACTTTTATCGGTTTGTTGGTTTGGAATAAGGTTTGGAATAAGGTTTTTAATATAAGAACAACAACTAAATACACATACACATACACACACACACACACACACACACACACACACACTACTTCTAGTGAATACCCAACACTGAAGATGGCAAGTAAGGGAGGCGGGGGAGGAAGGCCGGAAAAGGAAACAAAACACACACA